>OX235271.1:9862710-9998256 GCA_944472155.2 Trichobilharzia szidati | reverse complement strand
AGGTTACTTCATTCACTTATCTAGGGAGCATTGCCTCAACTACAGGAGGAACGGACAACAATGTCAAATCGAGCGAGAATCGGGAAGGCGAGAAACACATTCATCAACCTGAAACCAATCTGGAAATCTCCCACTGTCACTCAGCCTGCATCAACAACAAAGTGATTCGGATTTTCAATACAGACGTCAAGTCAGTCAGTTCTTCTATACGGATCAGAAACTTGGCAGGTCACAAAGAATATTTCCAACAGCCAGTTGCAGACCTTTATCAACAACTGTCTTCGCTGGCTCTATACTGAAGATCAGATGGCTGGAAAGAATCACCAACAAGAAAGTATGGGAACAAACAAAACAAGAACCAATCGCTGAACAAATATGCAGGAGAAAGTGGAGATGGATTGGACTCTCACTGAGGAGGCCACTGGGTAACATAGTGCGTCAGGCCATTGCTCGAGTAGAACTCGATTGGGAAGTGGCGATTGGGACGTCGAAGGGTGACATGAAGGAGATCGTGTGAAGAGAAGTTGAAACAGTATGGACCAACATGGATGTAAGTGAAAAGTACAGCAGAAGACAGAATCAGGTGGAGACGTGCAGTTGAAGCCCCATGTTCCACTAGGAACCCCAGGGAACAATAATATTAATAATCTGCTATGCTAGTTGCAGAAAAATGAAGATGCGTCTGTCTGACTGTGAAATCCTCATCTGTGTCCTCGCGTGTAGCTGATATAACACTGACAAAATTAGTGAAATGGGAAGCCTTCTAAGATTCCTCTGGTTTACATGGTGATTGGTGCTCGTTTTTGGTTAGGTAGCTTTGTAGTCTTTACTCACCATAGGTTGACACATTCATGTCAGCGAGCACGAATATGCGAATGAATGTAAACCGTCTCATAAATCGAAGTAACTTGTTTAGAAAGTGTATAAGCAGTAAGTGTGGAGGGAAAAATAGACTTCCAGTCCGCACATCTTCCCAATTAATATACACTACAAAGATGACTTAAACCATACCTTCGAAATGTTTTATTTTCCCAGCGAGTTATCACAGAAATACAGATGCAGTGCAGACAAGTCTGAAGAACAATGAAGATGGAGACAAAGTTTGTGGAAGTCAGTTTTCTATTGGTGAAATACAATTATGCATCTCATCCAACAGCTATACGACAATGCTGCATGCCAAGTAATCCACAACGGGAAACCACGGAATCCTTCGAAGTGGGGACAGAACTAAGACAGGCTGGCTGCCTACTATCGCCAATGATTTTCCTGATTGCAGTAGATTGGATAATACGACAAACAGCGGGCAATGAGGAAACAGGCATAAAATGAACTCACACAAAACAACTTGGAGGATCTGGACTTCGCCGATGGTATATGTCTGATTTCCCACAAACTGGAAGATATGCAAGCGAAAAGCAACAAGTTGGCAGAAGAAGCATCCAGAGAAGATAGGACTTCCTTCAGGTGAACATAGAGAAAACAGAGGTGATGAAGATTCCTGGGCGACACCAACAGCAAGAATAACAACAACAACAGACAACAATCGGCCAGCATAAATGGGAGGAACCTGAAAGAAACAACCTCCTTTACCTACCTGGGAAGCACCATTTCAAACACAGGCGGACGGATTCTGTCAAAGTTTAATTAGTGATGAGTAACGCTTTCAATGTCTGTGTCTATCTCCCTTGTTCTAAGTTTCACTACCAAATTCAAATCGTAATTATCAAGATGGATATGCAAGTCCGGTTCGAAAACTTTTATACACAAACTGAAGGCTTGACACCCTCATCATCTGAGACAGTTTAAAGTATTAAATCAACTCTTGTCGACTGTTGTTAAAAATATATAAATAGTAAACGGAAACTAAGTAGCTTATTGACCAAGAAGCATAGGGAAGCCCTAGATAAGCTGCAAAATAATGAGAATATAATCATTACGAAACTACATAAAGGCTGTAGAGTAGTTCTAAAATGTAGAGTAATAATAATGAATTAAACAGAATACATAGACAAGGTGAATGAAATACTCAGTGATCATCGAAAATTTCAAATTTTGAAAAATTTCATCTTCCGTTGATCCAACAGAGAAAGTGGGGAAATAAATAATTGAGTCACTAATTGATGTCAGCTCATGATGAAATCCTTAATGACATCAAACAAAAATCCCTACAAAAAAAACCCATACTTGAAAATTAATCTGATGCTCACTAGAGACTGGCCTTATTCAGGCAATTAACCTGGGGTTCTAGTGAGAAGCCGTGACCAGTAGGGTACAGCAGGTTGAAGATGAGGCAGTATCTCATCGAAGAAGACATTGCGAAATGGTTGCGCTATGTCGTGAATTGGCAGAAGTTAGAATTCAAGGACCATTGAATCGGGTCCCAGTGGCTCAATGGTGTATGAGCTCGCCTTGTAGCAGAAGCTGCTGGGTTCGAATTCCGGTGGGTGCGTACTGATGAAGAGTCCCAAACTAGGATTAAACAGCTGGCCAGTACTCCCAGGTTTTCCTGTGGTTCTCTAACCAATGTCAGCTCATGATAAAATCCTCAATGCAATCACTAAAACGACTTGAACAACAAAGTAGCATCATGGAAGTTTTACATGAATCTCTAAAGGTTACTGGCATGGTTACACCAAGATTATATGGACTACCAAATATGCATGAAATTAATTTGCCACTTCGGCCATGTGTAATTCCCCATATCACGCAACAGCCAAATGATTAGTGAATCTCCTGAAAGCTCTGCATTATGAATAGTCGAAACACAGCGTAAACGGTAGTTCTGAATTTGTCGGAAAAATAAGAGATCTTAATGTGAATGACAGGTTTATGATATCTTTTGACGTATCCTTCTCGTTCACCAATGTACCGGCAATGGAGACAGTGGATTTTATATGTGAGGAGATTACCACACGAAACATAGACATCGGCATTTTTGTATCCTCCATGAAGGAACTTATATTAAGATGTACAATGAATTTTCTTTTTTTATTCAATAAGGAATATTACAGACAAATTGATGGTGTAGCTATGGATTCCCCGTTAGGTCCAATCTTAGCTGATTTTTTCCTCGCTAAGTTAGAGAATAGACCACTGAAAGGAGTAATTAATGACTTGGATTTCTACTTTCATATATATGGATGATACATTTCTGGTTATGAAAGACGAGAATGATGCAATGAACATCCTTGACAAGTTTAATGATGCACATTCAGCAATAAACTATACCATAGACAAAAAAAGTAATGACATTATTTCATTCCTAGACGTCTTCATGTGAAGGAAAGAAGATGGCACACTCAGGAGGAGTGTGTATAGGAAACCTACAACAACAGGTCAGTACACTCATTTTCGGAGTTTTGCACCTTTGAAATATAAACGTAACCTGGTAAAGTGTCTGGTTAATAGAGCTAGGTTAATCTGTTCAGACGACTGCCTCATTGAGGAGCTTAGGATTATCAGAAAATTACTGAGAAAAATTGGTTATCCATATAAGTTTATTGAGAAAAATATGAATTCAGCACCTAAGATAGTCAGTATGGCCACAGTTCTGAAAAAACCAATGTTCATAAGACTGCAGTACCTCGGCGATAACATCAGCGAAATAATAACACAACGAGCACTTGAAGAATGCAGTTAAAAGAGCTTATTATGCAGCAGAGCTACGTTGTCTCTTCACAACCACCCGTGTTCTAAGTTCGAGAAATACGGATAAACTAACTAAATTTGCCTCTTCTATGTCTATCTACCAGTTTGATTGCAGCTGCGGAGCCAGCTACATCGGGTGTACAATTAGGCAGGTTCATCATCGTATTTTAGAACGTCATCCAGCATGGTTAAGCAAAGGACAAACAAGATCTATTCACAGCTCTATTTTAGCACACCTTGTAGATAGTGAGCATAAGGTTGACGTTAAAACAGCATGTAAAATTATTTATCACATTCCTACTAATCTCAATTTCGCTTTACGAGTTCATCTTCTACATACAGCTGAATCAACAGGAAATCACCTGAAGAAGCCAAACCTGCGTGTTCAGCAGAAATTAGTGCAGCCTCTTTCCTTACTTTGGCCATCGTTACATGAATGTATAAACCGGAATACTTCTCCCCCCTCCCCTTAAACATTTGAAAATTATAAAAATTATATAATTGTCCAAATTATTTTATTTTTTCTGACTGTTTCTCTTGAATTACCTGTTATTCTTGTAAAATTATTTTACTATTATGGCCACTTCATTCTTAGTTACAAGTTATTATTGTCCAAATCGTTTTATTTTCTTTATCAATCTGTTAAGTAATCAAAATGTGTACATGCTTATTCCTAAATTACTCTTCATTTTTCCAAAATTATGCATTACGCGATCCATGTGTTTCACCTACTTCTACTTTTAAATTTCGTATTAATTTTCTTCGTTAATAGCTCTCAGAGGAATGAATGAAAATGGAGAACTCTTCGCCGACTTCTGCGCCTTCAATGAACTAGTGATTGGTGGCAGCGTATACAAACACAAGGATATACACAAGGCTACATGGGTGTCACCAGATGGGCGAACCAAAAACCAAATTGACTTCATCTCAATCTCAAGGAAGTGGAGGCGCAGCCTACTGGACACGAAAGTAAGAAGAGGAGCAGACGTTGTCTCAGACCACTATCTCGTACAAGGGACAATCCAAATCAAATTTAAAGCTTTCAGAGAAACAGGAGCTGCAGATAGACCACATCATTCAGCATCAAAAATAACATCCGGATTTTCAACTCCAATGTGAAGTCAGTGCTACTCAATATACGGATCAGAGACTTGCACTGCGCGTCATAAAGAGCACCTCAAACAAACTACAGACCTTCATTAACAGCTAGTTGTCTTCTCTCAGTACTCCAGATCAGATGGCCGGTCAGGAAAGATCAGCAACAGGGAGGGATCTCTGGGAGCGAACCAACCAGGAACCGATTGTGAAACAAATAGGCAGGAAGAAATGAAGATGGATTAGCTGGCCATACTCTGAGGAAACCAACCATCAAGTGGCATCACTAGACAAGCCATTGCTCGGGTGGAACCTGAAAGGGAAGTGGCGAGTTGGTCGTCATTGCGAAGGTGGATGACTTGGAGGAGGTCATGTGAAGAGGAGATGAAAGCGTGTAGGCAGACATGGAGCCAGGTGAAGATTCTAGCAGCGAACCGAACGCAATGGAGACGCACGGCTGAAGCCCTATATTCCTCTAGGAATTAAAGGAAACAATAATAATAATATAAATCTTTCTGTTTTCTAATTGTCTAATAGGGAATTTTCTATATTGAAATCATAATTCGTCATAATGCATGATGATGGTTACTACTAACTGGGTGATATGAGTAGCTCAGTACAGTTCACAATGGCCAGCAGTGAATACTAGCCAGACTGGATAAGAAAGACCTCAGTACCAGATGATATTTTTAAGACATTTTGAGAAGAATATTGTGACTCACTCAGGAAGATTTGACTAATTCCTCAAATGTGTGTACAAACGAAATCAGTTTTTTATTTGAACTCTGTGTCGATTCCACTTGCCACTTGCTCTTTTGAGAGAAAAATCAGAACGAGGTGATTTCCTACAGGAAGTTATTTATTTCCATGCTAAAAATATTAACGAGAACACAATGTCAGATAGTGAAGTGAACTGTCAGGTATCCTTTAGTGTGATGTCGGATATATCTATATTATTTCCTTTTTCTGGTCCTCTGATGTTTTCCTGAAATAGAAATTACCATAAATTATTGCATGAATTAGCAGAAATGAACATGTGGAATCTCCTTATGCAGAAAGAAAAAGAAACATTTTCACCTTCGCACACACTCTCTCAGATTGTGAGATTGATACGCCTTCAGATGCATAATCTTATCGGATTTTGAATAAAGCAAGAATAAAAGAAGTGGTTTGTGCAGAATAATATGGTACCATAATTGCTTATTTTATTGGTTTCTCATCAGTTGCTGCTTACAGCTTGCAAATGTTTCATAATGTCAGTTGACATAAAGTTCACAATTACTGTGACCTGATAAAGGCTCAGGAGGGGCGCTAATGGACAGAGATGACTAGATCGCAAAGATGAAAACTGTGCTGAATGACCCTTTGAGGTTTAAAGACGATGACTGCCAGAAATAAAAGACAGATGCAGCTGAAAAACGCATCGCAAACATAGTGAGAGATCTTCTAAGGAGGAAATTGATTAACAACTATAAGTACAATTAATTAAAACCCCGAGAGTACCGTTAGACGCACATGTATGGCCTTGCGAAGGCACACACAAAGGAAGTGCCTCTGGGACCCATGCTTTCTATGGTCAACTCGCTCCAACATAAGGTTACCTGTTAGCTTGCGGAAAAGTTGGAACCTATTCGTCAGCGGCTAGCCATGCACACTATGAAAGACTTATTTCGTTTTGCCATAAGTGTGAATCACATTAATGTTTCAAATAAGTCCATGGAGTCATTTGATGCCAACTCCTTGTTCACAATGATCTAAATCAATGAAACCATTGAGAACATTTTTCAGCAGTCTGATCTTCTCCCAGTCCCATAGTCAGAATTCAAACGCCTACTGCTAATGCGTGTACCATAGGTGTACAATTCCAGTTTGACTATACTCTTTACCTACAAGTAGATGGTGTAGCTATGGGCGGTTGACTTAGCCCTGTTTTAGCAGATATCTTCATGTCAAACATTAAGAAAAACAAAGTTGAAGCATGCAATTGACGAAACAACTTCCTATTGTCGACATGTCGATGACAAATTTGTAGTGTGCAACAATGAAAGTCATGCTTCACACTTACTCGGATCATTCAGTGACGTTCATTCAAATATTGAATTTACTATGGAACATGAAAATGATGGAAAGTTCCATTTCCTTGACAGTACCATGCAACGCCTAGAAGATGATTGTCTCCAGAGGTCAATTTACTGAAAGCTGATATGGAATGGACAACACTTAAATTTTAATAATTTTTTCCAAATAGCTATAAACGAGCACTAGTCAAGACTCCACACTATAGAGCTAGGAGAATATGCTCTGCAGAGAAACTAGAAGAAGAATTTACGATTCTCGAAAAGATACTGAAAAACAACAGTTATCCTTAAAGATTCATCAACAAATATGGAAGATATGAAGGCTCAAACATGAAACAAATTACAGTTGAAAAAACGCCTGTCTTCATTCAGCTAGATTTTAAAGATGAAAACATTGCAGCACTAGTCAACGGAAGATTGAATACGTCAATAGCCAGAGTCTATCCTGCAGCTAAGTTGGTTCCCGTCTATCGAACAACATGCTCTTTGGTGGAGTTGGAATTCAACAGATACCCTTCTAATGTTAACTCCAACTGTGTATACAAATTTAAGTGTATCTGCAGGCGCAGTTACACTGGGAGAACAGAAAGAAGGGCACACCTCCGATTTTCTGAACATGTGCCGAAAAGCCTACGTCTCAAGGGAACAAACGCTATTACCAGACATCTCCTCGATGTGGGTCATGAGGTGGAAATAGCGAAATCTGAAGCAATTTATATCAAACGCTTGAAACCAGATTTTTGTTTTCAGAAAGAAGCAGTCAGTTATTAGTCTTTCTTTGCCAACCTGGTCACTGGATGTCTTCATTCTCTCTTTCATTTGATTACGTAATCTTTGGCTTTAACCTCACCCACTTTCATAATCTGTAATTTTGCTTTTCTCTTTGTTTCTATGATCTGAGTTGAACTCAGAACATTGTTATCTTATTTATTACTCACTCTGCATATTACGCATTGTCTCATCTTTATTAAGTAACTCCTTTACCATTGTATGCATACATTTATTTTTTTAAACTTGGACTGCCTGTGTAAAAACTATATAAGCTGAATTTTCTGAACACTGTTCACTAATTGTAGAACTTTCTGTCAACTGACACCATGAAAAATGTGCAAGCTGTAAGCAGCAGCTGATGAGAAGCCAACGAAATAAGTAATGATGGTATCACATTATTCTGCACAAACCACACTGATGTTCTTGCTTAATTCAAATTCATCAAGGGGAATAAATGCATGAAGTTATCAAAATTTTATTTGAGGATGTGTGTCATCTTTAGGAATTTGCGCTACTGCTTGAGTTGTGATGTTTGTGGAAAAAATTGGAGCGCTGTCTTAGCTTTATCACCTTTAACTGGTAATTGGCGTTAGAGTGACTGTGGAAGTGATGTGATAGTAAAATAATAAGTCAATACATTTCAATGTGAGGCCACTGTCTGTTTTGCTTTAATTGTACTGAAGAAATGAACTCACTTCCATTGTCTGAGCGATGATCCGATAAAAGTCAGTGATCACTGTAATGGAAATTCACAAAATCATAGAATATTTGTAATCGAATACACTCAAATTGTAATTTAGTGGAATGCAAGTCAACGTGCAGTTAAACGCTAAAGTTTTATCTGGTATTGTTGGCTGTCATGGCATGCGTGATTTAGTAGTAGGTAAAGCCTACCCTTTTGAAACTATGGGCACTGGTTTCGAGCCTCAGCGAGGATACCATCACTGATACATTGGGGAATGCAGAGACATCCAGCTACGTGATGAGTCCCGACTAGGACGGCCTGCATGTTGTACTGAATTCCACTGCTAGTCATCGTCTTCTAAAACACTCCAAGTTAGATCCACAGACATCGTCGAAGCATCTGCACAAGGAGCTGAAATGTCAACCGGAGGCCAAGCACTTCGATCTTATCAATCGACGCAAAAGTCCCAATTGAATTAAATAGTAACACTTAAAGTGTTATAAAAAAGTACTGACTAGATGGTTGAAAATATCAGTTCGATAAACACCACACCGATGAGCGGTAGCACTTTGGTGCAGTCAGAATTACTTCCCTAAGTAGAAGACGAAGAAGACAAAGAAGAAGAAGAAGAGAAGTGATAGGGTAAGTACAACTGTTTACAAGCCGAAGACATCTGTCAATAATGTCTGCTTGCCTTGAATTTGCAAGTATTATTATTATTGTTTCCTTGAGTTCCCAGTGGAACATAGGGCTTCAACTACACGTCTCCACTTGCTTCTCTCTTCTGCTATACATTTCACCTACATCCACGTCATTCCATACTGTTTCAGCTCCTCTTCACACGATCTCCTCCATGTCATACTTGCACGTCCCACTCACCACTTCCCTTTCAGGTGCCACTCGAGCACTGGCCTGACGCGTGATGTCACCCAGCGGCCTCCTCAGCGATTGTCCAATCCATCTCCACTTTCTCCTGCATATTTGTTGTTAGGCGATTGGTTCTTGTTTTGTTTGTTCCCATAGTTTCTTGTTGGTGATTCTTTCCAGCCATCTGATCTTCAGTACAGAACGAAGACAGTTGTTGTTGTCGATAAAGGTCTGCAACTGGCTGTTGGAAATATTTTTTGTGACCCGCTGCCAAGTTTCTGATCCATCCGTATAGAAGAACTGACTGACTTGACGTCTGTATTGAAAATCCGAATCACTTTGTTGTTGATGCAGGCTGAGTGACAGTGGGAGATTTCCAGATTGGTTTCAGGTTGATGAATGTGTTTCTTGCCTTCCCGATTCTCGATTTGACATCCTCGTCCGTTCCTCGTGTAATTGAGACAATGTTCCCTAGGTAAGTGAATGATGTAACCTCTTTCAAATCCCTCTCGTTGAGAGTGATTGGTGCTGGATTTCGCTGCTGTTGTTGTTGTTGGTTGGTTATTTTCATAACCTTTGTCTTTTCTATGTTCACCTGGAGTCCTGTCTTTGCCGCTTCTTCGACTCGGTTTGCCTGTTAAATAATGTATTTGGATACTTTTCTCTGTATTGTCTGGAAGCTACTCAATTTTTCGGAAAGTGTATTGCGCAAACTTACAAACCTTCACTGCTTCAGTTATGTGTTGACTAGTATTACCTCTGTTTGAAAGATTTTGATGATGTAAACAATTCTCTTATCTAATTAACTTTCATGGTGTGTTTGACAGACATGAAATATTAGTTACAGAATTGATCATGATCTGACGTCAGTTAGACAAGCATTGGCAAACTAGCTGAGAGTACTGGACAGCTATTTTTTTATACCACTAGTTTGAGCGTCTTCATAAGTACACACGCACCACCAGGGTTCCTACTTAGGAGCTTCCAGGAATTCTAACTCTTGACATTTCGTGATACACATTTTTAGGGATACATATATGTATATTTGTGGGGAGCTGCATCATCTTGGAGAGGATCAAACACGCCGACCTGGATGAAAATTTCGACCGGAACAGGCTGGATTCAGGAGGAACAAGTTATGCAACCATCAAATCGCAACACTACGGATAATCATTCAACACAGCTTGGAATGGCAGTCACCTCTCCACCTCAAATTCATTGACTTTGAAAAGGCCTTCGATAGCGCAGCGTCGATCGACTTTGGGGTGTCGCCAACAATTATACATCTTATCCAACATTTGTACGACAATGCTGCATGCCAAGTAATCCACGACGGGAAACTCGCGGAATCTTTCGAAGTGAATACAGGAGGAAGACAAGCTGGCTGGCTGCCAACTGTCCTCAGTAACTTCCCTGGTTGTGGTAGACTGGATAATGCGACAGACGGCGTCGGGCAGAGAAGAGACAGGCATAAAATGGACCCACACAAAGTGTTTGAAGGATCTGGACTTCGCCGATGATACATTTATGTCTGATTTCCCACAAACTGAAAGATATGAGTGTGAAAAGCAACAAGTTTGGCAGAAGAACATAGATGAGACAGACGTGATGAAGATTCCTGACCAACAGCAACCACAACATCAACAACAACAGACAACAATCATCCAGCATAAATGGGAGGAACCTGAAAGGAACAACCTCTTTTATCTACTTGGGAAGCATCTTTTCAACTACAGGCTGACGGAACTAACGAGGGTATCAAAGCAAGGATCATCGGGAAAGCAGGAAAAGCTTTCATTTCTCTCAAGTCTTTTTGGACATCAACAGTACTGCTCAGCATGAGAATTAGGATCCAGATTTTCAACTCCACTGTGAAGTCAGTGCTACTATACGGATCACAGAATTGGCGCCGCGTCACGATGGCCACTTCGAACAAACTACACAACTTCATCAACAACTGTTTTCGCTCAATACTACTGAAGGTCAGATGGTCGGCCAGAAAAGATCAGCAACAGGGATCTCTGGCAATGAGCTAACCAACCCAGCAGGAACCAACTGTGCAACAAATACTCACGAAGAAATGGAGATGGATTGGCTGCCGTTCTCTGAGAAAACAAGTCGTCTATTGACATCACACGCCATGCCATCTTTCGAGTGGAACTCGAGTGGGGAGTTACGAGTTGGTCGTCAGTGCTAGGGTGACATGGAGGAGGTGATGTGAAGACGAGATGAAACCATGTGGGCAGACGTGGGGAGAGGTGAAAACGTCGGCAGATAACCGAAGGCAATGGAGACGTGTGGCTGAATCCCTGTTTTCTTCTAGGAACTAAAGTAAATAATAATAATATTTGTAGGTATTTGCATTGTCCCAGTATGTGGTTGATCTATGCGCTCGCCTTGTAACTGGAAGACATCGGGTTCGAACCCTGGCAGTTGGTGTGTACGGTCGATGACTCACAAACTGGTGGGACGAAACAGCTGTCCAGTACTTACAGCTGTCTTTTCAATCATTCTCTAACTGATGGCAGCTCATAATCCTGTAACCAATCAAATTTCTGCAAATCAACATTTCACATACAGGATTGAATAGCAAAATGAATGGATTGGTTGGGGAGATTTTCTTTGCTCAACTGTTTGTTCTTATATTAACACAAGTGAAACAGCAATCCCGGATATATACCAAAAATTTATTACAATGAGAAAATACTTTGTCAGTTTTTATAGAACTTACAACTATGCTTGAAATATCTTGCAGCTCGTAGATTTTCTAAATATAAGAGTTTAGTGATTCGTTGGATGCCTAAAATACATACATTGAGATAAATTTAAAAATTAACACCTTTTGAAATGAAGATGAGTGGAGATTGTATGTCATGTGATATTAATGTGACTGGAATAATATTAATAATAATGACGAGTACTTGTTATCGTTGTTTGCAATTTATCGACGATGGGGATCTTTTCATTCAAATATATAAACATCAGCCATTGAAGAAGAGATATGACAAAAACAGTGTTCATTCATATTGATTGAATGGAAAATATTTCTCATATATTCAGGAAGAAAATACACTCCAGCAACAAATTTTTTAGACTTCGGATCATCACACTCGATCAGCACAAAGGTATCAGTTGTTTCAAGTCTACTGAGACAATCCCACTCTTTGATATTATTGGGTGAGAAGGATGAAGAGGAAGAAATGTCGTCAAATATTACTGAAATTCCCAAAAAAGTATATCAATAGTAATAATAATTTGTTTTATTCCAGAAACAGTACTAGTGGTACAGTGTGGAATTTTCAGCACAAATATCTTCAATCAATATCTGCAATATTTCCATCTAATTTTATCAAACATTCAAAAGGAGCATTTCAAAAAATAAATATAAAGGCAACAACAGCAAAAAAAACACAAAAATAATTAAAAAATGCGAAAAAATACCAAGAAATAGAAATAAAAATAAACAACATATAATAATATTTCAGTATTGGGTAGTGGAAGCTATGATATCATTATGCATGGAGACAGTAAAGCTGTAGTCATGCAAGAAGTTATGAAATGATATTTAGGAATGTTTATCGCCAAGATGATCAGTTAATTTAGGTTGAAACAACTCTAAACAATCATAAAATAACATTTCACGGTTGTTGTTTTGTTTTTTATTGTCAGGTCTAATGCGGTGTTGGTAGTGCTAGTGTGAGTAATCCTGAATAATACAAAATTTTAAGATGGTGATTATGGCTTTCACAACCAAGATTGTCAGTTAATATTGCCGAAAAGTATAGAAAATAAGAAAAAACAACCACTAAACTAATAATTACATGATGGTTAATGACAGGACAATTTTGTAATACTCATCGTGCTAATATAGTCGGAACCAGTAAAAAACAAAAGAAGGAATACAGTAAAGTACAAAAACGTAAGCCAATGTTAATAATTTAGGTAGCTAAGTATGTTTAAGAAGGAGTTCACTATAGAATACAGAATAAGAGAGAAATAAAAGAGCCTAAGATTATGCTATTAACAACAAAGCAAGTCATAGGTTTCACGCTTAACATTGTCTCTGTCACTTAGAACACGGGCCAAATATGGTAACGTTGAGTTCCTGTACTTGGTTGTACGAGCATAGATTATTTTGCACTGATTTCTGGTTCTACTTGATGAGATACAAGGCGAGAGTTGGGAATAGAGGGGGTTTTGGGGGTGGGAGAGTATGGTTTTGGACCATTTGTGCATGTATTCAGATGCCTTTCAACTAATGTAGTGACGAGCTGACTGAGTTTTACTCCACTAGTCCTACTAACTACCTTCAACATCGTTCTCAGGATGGTATAGTCATTTTTCAGTAGCCCAGGAAAGACTAACGGGGAGCAGTAAAGTAGAATAGGTAAGATACAAGAGTAGACAAATTGTGAAAGTAGAGGTTAGGTGATTCCAGATTGTCTAAGTTTCTTAATAATGTAGATTAGACAGAACACTTTCTTAGAAATCGTTAGGATATGAGATGTCCAAGTAAGGTAGGAAGATAGAACTAGACCGAGGTATTTTGCATTAGACTTAGTTTCAGTTTTCGTCCCCTCAATGCAACAGGCTTCATGAGTACTTACTGGTGTTTGTAGATCTCGTTTATGCCTAAGGGAGAACTTTATTGACAAAATCAACACGAACAATAATTATGGTTGAAAAGGTATTCGGCGAACATTAACCTCAACAGGTGTCACTCCATATGGATCAGAAACGACAGAGGATATCAGAAGAATACTCAGTAAGCCGGACATCAGAGTTTTCTTCAAAACATCGGACACACACTTCGAAACAACAACTTTGTCTATACAAAAGACCAAGTCCTTTAAGATTATCTCTCTATAATTTTGTCTATTAAAAATAAAATGATTGCTTGGAATGCGATGTGAAATACATCGGATAAACGTTGTCAAAGAGAAATTCAGATCAGAAAAAATGAACGCCGTAGAGTATCTGATCGACCATCAAGAAATACAGTTGAATTAGAAAAGCTTGAAAGTTCATCATCCATAGATCTGTCTAGACGTTATAGTTAACCCTTTATTATGTAATGACAGAAGCTACAGGAATGTAGTAAGCAATTTCATTAAATAAACACATCCCGCTTTGATGATTTCATATGCTTATGATATTTAACAATTCACATGTAGTTCTGTTAACCTTACTACTTGGCCAGCTAGACAGGAACAAACGAATTTTCAAAAGAATGGAAACTGAACAAAGAATACTCTTTTTGACAAATTCATCATCAGACTCTAGAGAACCCTTGGAAAATCTACGAGTACTGGATAGCTGTTTCTGTCGTCCTAGTTTATGACTCTTAAGCAGTGCGCACCCACACTGCGGGGTTCGAAATCAGGACCTCCAACGAGCTCGCATTGAAACCAGGAGGTCTTGAGTTCGACCCCCGCAGTGTGGGTGCGTACTGATCACCAGTCCCAAACTAGCATGACAGAAACAGCTGTCCAGTACTACCTGAAGGTTTTCCAATGGTTCTCTAACTAATGTCAGCTAATAATGAAACCCTGTAACCAATCAATCAAATCCCCACCAAACCAGTACTTGAGTAGTTAGGTTTATTGCTCAGAAAGTAGCAGCTTGTATTCAAAATCTCACGAATAGTCATCTCATGTAGTGAGACACGTTGAAATCCAGTCGCTTACGCTTTTCCTCAAGTTGTAGACACTTTAAATACTCGCGAGAGAAAACAATACCACCAGAGGTAATATTTTAGCAGATTAAAACGAATAAAACATGGAAAATTATTTGAAATATGTATAAAGATGGAGGTCATTTGGTCATTTTGCTAGATGGTATTCATTATGAAAAAAAATCGCTTATTTTCCAATGAATGAATGAATGAAAAACAAAACGATATTGCTGTTTACCACTGACATTTTCCTGTTTAAAGCTGCTAATCTTTTTATCATAGTAGTGGTGCCGTTGGTGGCACAGTGGTTAGGACTCTCGCTGACCATGCAAATGGTCCGGGGTTCGATCCCCTGCCAACGCACACCTGATATCAATGGTCGGCCTGAAAAATTTGGGCAACCGATATCACATGATAAAAATTTCGTACTTGTACCAAAATACTGTGTGGAATCAAGCTATAATAAAAAAAATATTAAACAAGAGTTTACAAATTCCCAACTTATCTATAACAACTTAATCATGGTTCATCAATGTGAGATAATTTGTATGGTAACTGATTGAAAATACCCAATAAAATTTTCAAAAGAATGGATACTGAACAAAGAATACTCTTTTCGATAACCCCTTCATCATCAGGCTCTACAGTTATATAAACACATTATAGTGAATGAATGAATTAGTGTTATGAACAAGAATAATGTCTGAATAACCACGAATCAATAATTATAATATCAGTGGATTACAGTTCAGTAGTATCAACATAACAATACACTGAATGTCAGAAAAATTAGGAAAGATAATATTACAAATTTATGAGTTTATAGTTTCTACTGAATACCAGCCAGGGCAATAGTAGTGGCTGGCTGGACTTGCTTCTTTTGTACACAAAGCACTTATTGTTTCGTGTGAATTCCGATAGCCTCTGCTATTTGGAGCATGCGGTCCCTGGATGTATTTGGCAATTTATTTTTTGTACACGGAAGATGATGGAGAAGGATTTTTCAATGGTGGCTGGCTTTGTGGCCGGTTTGGAGCAGATGGTCTAATACCAAACTGTTCATGGTTTTCACTACACCTTTGCTTAGCCATACTGGGAGATATTCTCGAGTACGAAAATCAGGTTCCTAGAGCAACGGCCGAAATATCTCGCTCAGCAAGCGCAATTGAATCGGTAGATAAAGTTGGTAGTGCCTAGTGTAGGTTCTTCATCTTTAAATCGGGGAATCACCATCGGTCGTGTAGAGAGTAAGAGGTGTAGTTTGCCAGCATTAAAAGTTGTTTGAACTGATTTTCCTAATTTATTCGTAATTATTTCAGTTTGTATATCGCCCTTGAATTGCAGCCGTATGTATAAAGGCTTCTTGTTTACGGATAGGGAGTAATACTTTTCCGTTTCTTTTGTCATCTGTTTCTTGTTAAATTTGTTGGGATAGCTATTTTCAATCAAGGTATCATATACGGTGCTTAGTTCATCTCCAATTACCTCTTCTGAGCATATAGCCCTAATCCTGTTGCTGAGAGTCTCTATTAAATTTCTTTTGTACTTGATAGGAACGAAGCTGTGAAAATGTGTATATTGTCCTGTCCAAGTACTTTTCCATGCAAATTTCCTTTTACGCCACCATCTGGTTTTCTTGTAAGGAGGACATCCAGGAAGGCAATTATGTCTTGGGATTCCTCTTCAAATATGAATTTCATAGCTGAATGTACTTCATTGAACTCAGTTATTATTGTACTCCTATCCGATTCATTATCATAAAGAATGAAGGTGTCATTCATATACCGTAAATAAAATGAAAACTTTCTGATAAGGTTGTTCAAAGGTCCAAATAAATTGCCAAATACATCCAGGTACCGCATGCTCCAAACAGAAGAGGCTGTTGCACTTCGCGTGAAACAACAAGTGCTTTGTGTGCAAAAGAAGCAAGCCCAGCCAGTCAGCCACTAATACTGCCCTGGCCAGCCTTCAGTAGAGACTATAAATTCATAAATTTGTAATATTACCTTTCCTAATTCTTCTGACATTCAGCTTATTTTATGTTGATGCTGTTCAGCTGTAATTTGTCAATATTATTGATTCGATGTTATTTAAACATTAATGTTGTTCATAAGACTAATTCATTCATTCATTCACTATAATGTGTAAATATAACTGTAGAGCCTGATGATGAAGGGGTTATCGAAAAGAGTATTCTTTGTTCAGTATCCATTCTTTTGAAAATTTTATTTAGTATTTTCAATCAGTTACCATAAAATTTATCTCACTTCAATGAACCGTGATTAAGTTGTTATATACAAGTTGGGAATTTGTAAATTGTTGTTTAATATTTTTTTAATTATAGCTTGATTCCACACAGTATTTTGGTACAAGTATGAAATTTTCGTCATGTGATATCGGTAGCCCAAATTTAGCAGGCCGACAATAGATATCAGGTGTGCGTAGGCGGGTGATCGTACCTCGGACCATGTGCATGGTCGGCGAGAGTCCTTACCGCTGTGCCACCGACGGCACCACTACTATGATAAAGGTATTAGCAGCATTAAACAGCCAGATGTCAATAATAAACAGCAGTATCGTTTTGTTTTTCATTCATTCATTGTAAAATGAGCAATCTATTATAATAATGAATATCATCTAACGAAATGACCATGTTTTATTCGTTTTAATCTGCTCAATTATGACCTCTGGTGGTATTGTTTACTCTCGCGAGTATTTAAAGTGTCTACAACTTGAGAAAAAGCGTAATCGACCGGATGACATCGTATCTCACTACATGAGATGGCTATTCGTGAGATTTTGAACATAAGCTGCTACTTTCTGAGCAATAAACCTAACTACTCAAGTACTGGTTTGTACGGATTTGATTGATTGGTTACAGGATTTCATCATTAGCTGACATTAGTTAGAGAACTATTGGAAAACCTGGGAGCACTGGAAAGCTGTTTCTGTCTTCTGGGTTCGAACTCAGGACCTTCTGGTTACAATGCGAGCTCGTAGAAGGTCCCGAGTTCGAACCCCGCAGTGTGGGTGCGTACTGCTTAAAAGGGTCCCAAACTAGGACGACAGAAACAGCTGTCCAGTACTCCCAGTTGGTTTTCCAATGGTTCTCTAACCAATTTTAGTTCATGATGAAATCCTGAAACCTAACTGCTACATGCAGGCTCTATTGATTGAATTATGCCCTTGGATTACAGAATCTGCTCTTTCTCGCCTTTTTTCGTCAGCTTTCAACTAAATGTCATGCATTTCTTGAAAGGGACAGAGAAGAAATATCATAAGAGATTAGTTTGTGTGCTTCAGGTCAGACAGCATTGTATGTAACGCGTTCCGCTGTCGATTACCAACTTATTTGAAGATCATGGATGAGAAGTTTCTATACAATAAAGTCTCCCGAGCATTTTGTCATTATATGAACACTGACGAGAATAAAGCTAGTAATAATATTATTATTATAAATATTAAGAGAACTACCTTTATTCCTTTCTATAGGCAGATAAGCCCGACACATATGAAAAACGGGATGCACACTCCGACCTATAAATTGAAAAGAAAATTCGTTAAGTACTAAATTTAATAGTTGATCGTCATGCGGAGAATGTTACATTAGACTGGGTGAAATGCATCCGTAGGAATGAGACAGAGAGGATGCATTATGTAGTTTTACCTTATGCATAATAGAAACCATTATTATTATTATTGTTTCCTTCAATTCCTAGAGGAACATAGGGATTCAGCCATGCGTCTCCATTGCGTTCGGTTCTCTGCTACAGTCTTCACCTGGCTACAAGTCTGCCCACATGCCGTCATCTCCTCTGCACATCAGCTCCTCCAAGTCACCCCTGCATTAACGACCAACTCGCCGCTTCCCTTTCGGGTTCCACTCGAGCAATGGCTTGTCTAGTGATGTCACTTGATGGTTGGTTTCCTCAGAGTATGGCCAGCCAATCCATCTCCATTTATTCCTGCCTATTTCTCTCACAATCGGTTCCTGTTGGGTTGGTTCACTCATTGCCACAGATCTCTGTTGCTGATATTTTCTGGCCGGCTGGCCATCTGATCTTGAGTATTGAGCGAAGACAGCTGCTGATGAAGGTCTGTAGTTTGTCTGAGACGCTCTTTATCACGCGTAGTGCAAGTCTCTGATCCGTATAGTGAGTAGCACTGACTTCATATTGGAGTTGATAATCCGGATCTTGATGATTTTTGATGCTGAATTCTGTTGACCTCCACATAGACTTGAGAGAAATGAAAGCTTGTCTTTCTTTTCCGATCCTTGCTTTGATATCCTCATCAGTTCCGCCTGTAATTGAAACGATGCTTCCCGGGTAGGTGATAGAGGTTGTTTCTAGACTCCAGGGTGTTATTTAATTTCCTCTTATGGACCTTTTTCAATATGTTGATTGACCTCGTTTATACATTCTGATTTCTCCATGATTACTGTTGTTGTATTACCTTTGTTTGATTTCCCGATTGCTATGTTCTTTTTTATTTCTTCAAGAAAATTAGAGCTGCTATTTCCTTTAGAGATAGATTGGTTGTTTCTGCCTTTTTTCTGGTGTTTCAATGGTGTCAATCTACTCTGTGCTCTGACTTTTACATCAGTGGTTTTGTCTATTCGCCTTGATGCTACTTCCTCTCTACTGAGAATCACATCCTTAGGTTTTAATCTCTGAATAGGGCTACATTGAAGTGTTTATTATCCTTTTTCAACTGCTCTTATTTCATCAGAATCTAAGGCTCTTGTTGAGAGATCCGTAATGACTTATCAGAACATTTTCGTATAGTTTGATATGCAGGATTTGAAAGTGTCTTCCATCTGCTCAATGGAACAGTCAGTTGTTCAGCATTTTCTAAGAATCACACAAAAACTTGGAGGATCTGGACTTCGCCGATGATATATGTCTGATTACCCACAAACTGGTAGATATGCAAGTGAAAAGCAACAAGTTGGCAGAAGAAGCATCCAGAGAGGATAGGACTTCCTTCAGGTGAACATAGATAAAACAGAGGTGATGAAAATTCCTGGGCAACACCAACAACAGAAACAACAACAACTGACAAAAATCAGCATAAATGGAAGGAACTTGAAAGAAACAACCTCTTTTACCTACCTACCTGGGAAGCATCGTTTCAACTACAGAAAGACGGAACTGACGAGGATATCAAAGCAAGGATCGGAAAAGAAAGACAAGCTTTCATTTCTCTCAAGTCTATGTGGAGGTCAACAGAATTCAGCATCAAAAATCATCAAGATCCGGATTATCAACTCCAATATGAAGTCAGTGCTACTCACTATACGGATCAGAGACTTGCACTACGCGTGATAAAGAGCGTCTCAGACAAACTACAGACCTTCATCAGTAGCTGTCTTCGCTCAATACTCAAGATCAGATGGCCAGCCGGCCAGAAAATATCAGCAACAGAGATCTGTGGCAATGAGTGAACCAACCCAACAGGAACCGATTGTGAGAGAAATAGGCAGGAATAAATGGAGATGGATTGGCTGGCCATACTCTGAGGAAACCAACCATCAAGTGACATCACTAGACAAGCCATTGCTCGAGTGGAACCCGAAAGGGAAGCGGCGAGTTGATGTCAGTGCAAGGGTGACTTGGAGGAGGTGATGTGTAGAGGAGATGAAAACGTGTGGGCAGACTTGTAGCCAGGTGAAGACTGTAGCAGAGAACCGAACGCAATGGAGATGTACGGCTGAATCCCTATGTTCCTCTGGGAATTAAAGGAAACAACAATAATAATATAATAATAATACAGGGGAGAAATGGTCACCAAATGATAATCTATATGATGAAAGGCGTTCAGCGAAGAGTTATTCCTTTTTTCTATGATATCTTTCTCAAGCTGTATATATTATATAAGTTGTAAATTTCACTAGCAACAAAAGGAAAATTTAGAAAGATGTGTCATTAGAGCTGTGAAGTTTACATAACAAATTGCAAAACATATGTAGAGAGTGACAGTCGGGAAGAAAGTAAAGTAGAATTGAGCAAGTAAATTGAGTGACGTAATATAATTGTTGACACTGAGTAGGCGATCAACAAAAATTAGAATAACAGCCAAGTTCATTACAGTGGTAATAAGAGGAAGAAATTCAGTAGGGGCTCGTTGCATAAAACAATACAATTAAGACACAAAACCCTGAAAAATTACGTATTTAATGCCAAGATAGATTAGGTCCATTGTAGATTTAATGACTGAACAAACTTCCTCTTTTGTATGCAGAGGCGAGGATTGAAGATGTGAATCACCACTGCTTCAGTGGTTTGAAGAAATTTGATTCTTACTGTGTAAATGAGATTTCCTCGTATTCTGTTGTAGATGACTTGAAAGTTTCTTTGTGAGTTAGCTTGGTGTCCAGAATCGATCAAGTGTTCCAGGATAGAGCTGCCATGGAGGAGGGATCGCTTTTCTCGTTTATAAAGCCATGGCTGTGGGTAAAATGATCGATTTTGCATTCGGATAGCAAACGCTGGATACGGCTTCACACTAGTAGGTCAATTGCTAGATGCACATTGATGAGGCTGGCCAACAGTGGTAGCTTATCAGTCACTTAGTTCATGCGAATCATTGGTTTCCTGAAGAAAGCTATTCAAAGTTCAGACGCGAAAATGGTTTCCATCAGTGCGTAGCACAAGCAGTTTCTTAGTATTTCTGCAGGTGAGTCTCCATTGAACCGTAGATTCCTGTAGAAAAGTCTTTCATGCCGCAGAAGTCTAAATGATTCTAGTGGTTCGAGTCTCATGGAATTTGTGATGAATCGTTCCAGCGGGCTAATTCTTTTCAAAGTGTTCAGTTCTCTTCCACAAAGTCAGGGCCGCAGATGACGCAGATTCTCCGGCTCAGTGAACACACCACGTTTCGTTTTGTGAATAGAGGCAACCAACTGTGAAAGTTAGTAAGTTGTCCGCTCCATGTCAACTTCTTCTTCTTATTATATATTATATTATTATTGTTCCCTTGGGTTCCTAGTGGAATATAGGGCTTCAACTACACGTCTCCACTTGCTTGTCTTCTGCTGTACTTTTCACCTGCATCCATGTTAGTCCATACTGTTTCAACTCCTCTTCACACGATCTCTTACATGTCACCCTTGCACGTCCCACTCGCCGCTTCCCTTTCGAGTTCCACTCCAGCACTGGCCTGACCCGCGATGTCACCCAGCGGCCTCCTCAGCGATTGTCCAATCCATCCCCACTTTCTCCTGCATATTTGTTGGGCTATCTGTTCTTGTTTTGTTTGTTCTCAAAGTTTCTTGTTGGTGATTCTTTCCGGCCATCTGATCTTCAGTATAGAGCCAGCGAAGACAGTTGTTGATAAAGGTCTGCAACAGGCTGTTGGAAATATTCTTTGCGACACACTGGCCAAGTTTCTGATCCGTATAGAAGAAGTGACTGACTTGACGTTTGTATTGAAAATCCGAATCACTTTGTTGTTGATGCAGGCTGAGTGACAGCGGAAGATTTCCAGATTGGTTTCAGGTTGATGAATGTGCCTGTCGCCTTCCCGATTCTCGCTTGATTTGACATCCTCGTCCGTTCCTCCTGTAGTTGAGACAATGAATGCTTCCTAGATAATTGAATGAAGTAACCCCTTTCAAATCCCTCCCGTTGATGGTGATTGGGGCTGACGACTTCTTAAACATGGACCTTGTTAGTGTTCTACTATATATATGCGGTTGTATGGCTTGAGAATGATGTCGCCGAAAAGAGGAGTAACTATTCTCTGAACAACATTTTTTTATATTAATCAATATGGATTTGCAAATTAATGTCTATCACCTAAATGTCTGGTATTTTTATTTAATTAATGATATTACTCACCTCTGAAATAATGGAGGAGTTCTTCGTACTGTGCAACATATCCTTCATAGTCTTTGATGTAACTCCCTGCAAGAAAATATGCGACAAATGAGAAAGAAATATACACCAATCTGATCTGTGTAGTGTTTCCGATACTGCATATAATTAATTTCTTTGAAAATGAGTTCCATGCCTCTTTTAAAGTATAATTTTATGCTCTTATTAATTATCTTTGTTTTCATTCAGTCCGGCTGAGTGAGTTTTCACTCATGATTTTGTCATCGACTTCACTTATGTTTGAGTTGCCCTTGAATTCCAGCACATTCTTGACTTTCTAATTCATTGAATGCGTTTATTTTGGTCAAAATTTGAATATTCTGAGTTCCTGTTTAGTGTGCACCTCGTCTGCATCTTTGAAATGCCATTCGACTAATGCGAGATGAACTGCCTATTCAGTTAACACATTCATTATGTACTATTATTATTATTTCCATGGTTTCTGAGTCATCAGCATATCGCCATCTTATCTGCTTCACCACAGTCCTTGCTAGCTGGCTCCGCAATTGCTCATAAGCTGATATCTCCTCATCATACAATCTCCTCCACGTCAACCTCGAACTCATGCCCAACTCGCTTTATGTCGTTTGCATTCTATTCGACAGTCTGTCTGGCGCGTGATATCACCGAATCGTCTCGTCAGAGTTTGTTTGATCCACTTCCATTTGCTTCGAAATAATTCTCGGGCAATAGTTTCTTGATTTGTTCATTCTTTCGTTCTAAGGGTTCCTTGTTACTAACATTCTTTCTCACCGGCCATCTAATCTTTAGTCGAAAGGCAAGGTGGCAGCTTTTACCTGAAAATCTGAAGCGTGCTGAAAATATTTTGTTTGACCCGAACCGAAGAATTGACTGACTTCACACTGCTGTTGAAAGTTCAAATATCGTTCTTTATTCTGAGTGCAGAAGATGTTTGGACTGATTTCATCCTGAACCGCACTGTCAACTGTGGTTTTTTCATTATTTTGGTTGTGTGCAGCTGTAATGATGAAAGGCTGTGATGTAAAATGTCTTCAGCTTATCTCCTGTAAAAGTTGATTTTTTATTGAGCTATTAAATAGTGTTCTTTGAAAGTCAAAACAAATGATTCAGCGAAGAGACTCTTTTCAACGAATTTATCATCAAGCTGTACAAACGTATATATATGGTTTTTAAGAAAATGGATTTCCACCACGTTTTATAGATAGGAATATATATTCAAATCCTAAAAAACGTGATTTATCAGCCGTACCCAAGAAGATACTTTACATGAGCTTGAAATTCAAAGGGAACTTAGCTTCCAATATCATGAAACGAAGGATATCACAGTCCCTGAAAAGAACATTCCCTGCTGCATCCCTGAGAATAGCCTTTACTAGTCGACCATTATTCGTCAATAACCTGAAGGACAGGATCTCGCTGTTGACCAACTCTATGTGAGTTTATCAATTCACCTGCTCGTGTGGAGCTAGGTATATCGGTCGTTCGACACGAGTATTGTCCAAGAGGTTGCAAGAACACTATCCTGCATGGTTACGAAAAGGTGGAAATGGAGCAATAAGAAGCGAAATCATTGAACATCTGGTCGATAATGATCACCCTATCTCTATAGCCTCCGCCTTCAAAGTCATCTACAAGGCAAAGAGTAGTTTACCCGAATCCCTACGTACCCGACTCATCTGTATTGCTGAAGTCATCTTTGGCTATCGAAACAGAAAAGCCAGATCTCTGTGTACAGAAAAAGTTCGTTCAACCCCTCCAACTTTCACGGTCTTAATCCCTCTATGCTAAAGTATGGTAATCCTCAATCATATTTTAGCTTTACCAATTTTTCATTTTTTCATTTTTGTCTATTCAATTTGTATACTCTTCCTTATTAAGTCAACTGTTACTATCACTACTCTCACTTTTAATTGTCCCCGGTATTATTTCACTTGTACCACTTGTCATTCTAAATGAATTCCTTTGTGCAACATTAAATTCTATGTTATTAAATTTCACACAATATTACGTAACGTTTTTATTTTATTCGATTTGTCTACTAATCTTATAATTGCACACCTTTTTCAGGTTCTATCCATCCTATGAACTATTCTATATATGACATTAATTTGCTTTGCCACTTGACATTTAACCATGATTATAATCACTAATATTTTACTTTTAATTGCGTTTCATATTATTATTATTATTTTATGCATTCACACCTATGATTCAATTCCCTTGCTCACCGGATATAACTTCTTAATAAACCATATATATACGATTGTACAGCTTGATGATAAATTTATTGAAAAGATTCTCTTCGCCGAATCATTTGTTTTGATTTTCTATATGTTACAATGGGAATTTTCCATGATTCTTTGAAAGTGTCTAGAGCCTGTGTAACCGATAGATTTTGAAGAAGTAAACATAGAAAGGTAAAGACGTCATTATCCCCAAGCCTAACAAGTTCTCTCTCAATTGGACAGGAAAAGGAAGAAGAGCAAAATGTAAAGACGTACCATACTGCGGTTTCACTTTTTTCAGAAACACCACTAGGTCTAGAATATTCACAATAAAAAAACACAAAATCACGAAAAAAACAAAATGAATTTCTTCTAACATAAAGACTGCAGGCAGTTTCTATGGAGTGTCACTTGAGAGTGAACCAAAATTTCTACTTTCTGAATACCATTCTCAGTTGAAAGGTTGGCTGGCTTTCAGAAACTATTTTGAAGTAGTCAATAAAAGTGGCACAATCAGAAACATAAAATACAGCACACTAATCATTATGGTTTATGATTATATTTGAGCACACATTATTTGGTGAAGATTTGTACCTCAGTTGAAATGTATTGATATCGTTGTGTCCCTCCTGGACTGACTGGCTTCGTCACTCTATGCCTTCATTGTTATTCTAAACAACAACTTCTTTGCTCATTTGAAAATCAAGCGATTTATTATTATTATTGTTTTCTTTAATTCCTAGAGGAAAATGGGGCTTCAGCCGTGCGTCTCCATTGCGTTCAGTTCTCTCCTAGAGTCTTCACCTGGCTCCAAGTATGTCCACACGTTTTCGTCTCCTCTTCACATCACCTCCTCCAAGTCACACCACCTTCGCACTGACGACCATCTCGCCGATTGCCTTTCGGGTTCCACTCGAGCAATGGCTTGTCTAGTGATGTCACTTGATGGTTGGTTTCCTCAGAGTATGGCCAGCCAATCCATCTACATTTCTTCCTGCCTATTTCTTTCACAATCGGTTCCTGCTGAGTTGGTTCGCTCATTGCCAGAGATCCCTGTTGCTGATGTTTTCTGGCCGGCCATCTGATCTTGAGTAATGAGCGAAGACAACTGTTGATGAAGGTCTGTAGTTTGTTTGAGATGCTCTATATGACGCGCAGTGCAAGTCTCTGATCCGTAATTTGAGTAGCACTGACTTCACATTGGAGTTGAAAATCCGGATGTTATTTTTGATGCTGAGTGCTGTTGACCTCCACACAGACTTGAGAGTAGTGAAAGCTTGTCTTGCTTTTCTGATCCTCACTTTGATATCCTCGTCAGTTCCGTCAGCCTGTAGTTGAAACGATGCTTCCCAGTTAGGTGGTATAGGAGGTTGTTTCTTTCAGGTTCCTTCCATTTTCGCTGGCTGATCGTTGTCTGTTGTTGTTGTTCTTTTCCAGGAATCTTCATCACCTCTGTTTTCTCTTTGTTCACCTGAAGTCCTATCCTCTCTGAAGGTGCTCCTTCTGCTAACTTGTTGCTTTTCGCTTGCATATCTTCCAGTTTGTGGGAAATCAGACATATATCATCGGCGAAGTCCAGATCCTCCAAGTATTTTGTGTGAGTGCATTTTATGCCTGTTTCCTCATTGCCCACTGTTTGTCGCATTATCCAATCTACTGCAATCAGGAAAATCATTGGCGGTAGTAGGCAACCAGCTTGTCTTACTCCTGTCCTCACTTCGAATGATTCCGTAAGTTTCCCATTGTGGATTACTTGGCATGCAGCATTGTCGTACAGCTGTTGGATGAGATGTATAATTGTTGGTGGCACCCCTTGGTAGTAGCGAAGTAGATGCCAAAGCACCTCTCAATTTAGCCAATTGAATTAATTGAACAACACTGATCAAGACTTTATTTTTCGTGTTCAGTCATCACAGTTATAAGTAAGTCGTTGTAAAAAGGTTTTCAAGTTAAGCGTAAACATATCAATGTTTGTATATGTGAGATGGCAGCTATAGCGATTTATGATGTATAATATAATGTCATATCATGAAAAAATATTCCCAAATGACCATACCTTCATAGACGCCGGATAATTGACTAGCTCCATAATAGTCACGTTTACATCTGACATCTATAAAAGAAATTTTCATGAATTCCATTAATAATTAGAACATACAGTCTCCGATTGTTTTGTTTTGATGAGCTAGTTTTCTGTCGACATTCTCTGAAAGTAGAAAATGAATTTACACAGATAATACTGCACGATTATATACAGACACATGAATAATTAAGGGGATTATTTCAAACACCGGTAGCGTCGGCGGTATAACGGTTAGGACACTCGCCGACCATGCACATGGTTTGGGGTTCCATTCCTGGCCGACGCACTCCTTTACCTTGTTAAGGCAGAAATAATACTGATGAAGAGGAAAGGTTGGGCATGAGGCTAGCAACCCCATCCTGTAAAATAAGCACTGCTACAGAAACTTCACGTCACTAGCTTGAAGCCCTATGTCCCACTGCGGAGCGTGAAGGAAAAAAAATTCAGACAGCCTTGATCTGATCCCATTGATGAGTACTGATCTATTTAATATCAACTCTAGCTGATCACGAATTGTGGCGTGAATAATTTCAGTTTCCGAAGAAAGCTGTGCTGCAAAATTCACCTCAAGCTGTTCTATTTCAATGCATTATGAATTTGAATATTTGTATTAACGAATTCATCCAAGTAGGGGAGGGGGGTAGAATTTGGTTACCTTCAACTGAATTGCCTCTGTGAGGTGAGTAGAAAATATATACACCACTGAGAACCTGAGCCGTAGACGATTGAATCAACCATATGATTCGTAGGTTCTATTGATCCAGCTGGTAGGCACTGATGGCTTTCGAAGCCCATATCCAACAACTAGTATCAGTCAATTCGTCACTGGATTTTGAAATAAAATTTTGAAATTTCACTCAACTCCACAACAAGTATGACATGAGCTGAAATCGCTATTCGTCAGTTAGTAAACACGTATGGAATCACTGATTTTCCGGATGTGAAAGTGGTGTTTATTGCCGAAAAGTGTGAATAGGATGAGCATGGAGACCAGTGGAAAGAATAATTTTTCATAACTGAAACAAAAAGGGCGAATTAAAGGGATGAAAACGTGGTGGACAAAGACGAGAAACCGAACTAGACCCATGATAGATGTAGGGGTTGAACCAGTTCCTCTTGAACACACAACTCTGGCTTTTCCAGGCATATGGTGAGTGATTGTGCAGAAGTGTACAGAGTAGTCCAGAACACACTGTCTTTGATAGATTTTTGTTTACTTTGTGAATGACTATAACAGTTTTACTGACGAGGTGTTCAGTTATGGTGCTCTTGATTGAACCAGTGCCTCTTCTTTGCAGCCAAGCTGGATGATGTTCTCTAACACGCTTTGATCAGACCTGCATAAAATGACCTCCTATGTAAGTAGTTCCTCAATAGCAGATGAACTGATATGTGGACACTGAATTGGTCATATGCAGAAGTCTGGCCTTCATATTGCTCTGAAGCAGTGGGTAGAGAATATCATTCTTAGAGTTACTGCAGGAAAGGACTTCTTCAGGGAATTGTAGATTCTCTTTTTAAGGATATCTGCTGCCAGGTCTCCCCTGAATTCCAGATTCAGATAGAGTGTCTTCTTTTGCACTGAAATGTATTCTTCTCTTTCTTAGCTTTGGTTTCATGTTCTTCTCCACGAAACGTGCAGGTGATCCATTTTGAGAATTTGGAGCTGCAAATTTTTCTAGTTCCACAACCAAACACCTCGTCAGCAAAAATGTCACAGAATCTTAACTGACTAATTACTCAGAGTCGTTCACAAAGTAAATAAATATCTATCAAAGACAGTGTGTTCTGGATTGCTTTGTACACTTCTGCACAATTCCTCACCACATGGCTCGAAAAGCCAGAGTTGTGTGTTCAAGAGGAACTGATTCAACCCCTACATCTACCATGGGTCTAGTTCGGTTTGTTGCATTTGTTCACGTGTTTTCATCCCTTTAATTCGCCATTTTTGTTACAGTTATGAAATATTATTCTTTCCACTGGTTTCCATGCTCATCTCATTCACACTTTTAGGCAATAAACATCACTTTCTGAACCTGCAAAGGCTTCTTCTGAAACCCCTTGTAATCTATGTTCATATCTCTCAACTTCCATTTGAAGTTGAGAATTATTCACCTTCCTTACTATGTCAAAATAAATAAATAGATAATGACTGTATGTATGTAAACTTGGGTATAGAAATGCGATTGCGCAGCTCGGGCGAAGGGAATCCTTGCAAAGATATCTTTGCTGAACTTCTTGTTCATGACATTTCACAAAAAAATATAAAAAAAACTGATTTTCACACACTTTGTATCCGTCTCCAATGTTTTTCTGTCCTGTGTGAGCCGTGTAGATTTTTCTGTGATAATTCTATATTAAAAAATAAAACATTTCGAAAGGATTGTTTGAGCCATCTGTATGGTGCTTACTGCTTGGAAAGGTGTGTGGATTAGGAGTACATTTTTCCCTCTACTGTTGCCTTTTATATTCCTTTTAAACAAGCTGCTTTGCTTTATCTGTAGCATTTTCTTTCCTAATGTTAAATTGAAACTCTATTCATAATCATCGAACAGAACATGGAATGCCAGTCAAAACTGTAACTCAAATTCATCGACTTCGAGAAGGCTTTCAACAGATGAGTAATTTGGAAACTGGTTCAACACTAGGGTGTGCTCCGAATCTTCATCATCTTCACTCGACAGCTGGCCATATGACAGATAGTTCTACGTGTAAAGTGATCCCCAACGGAAAACTCAGCGAGGCGTTCGAAGTGAATATGGTAGTAGTAGGATGAGGCTGCTGCCTGTTATCACTGTGATGGAATGGATCATGGGTAGGACTGTGCACAGGGAGTCAGAAGACAAGAATATGCTGCACTGACCGATAAGAAGAGTTTCTGGAAAATCTGGACTGCGTGTATGGATGATTTTTGTCTGATGTCATACAAACAAACTGGAAAGCTTGCAGGTAGGCGAAAACCAACAAACTGGCGGGAGAGGTAGGCTGCCAGTGAAGGTAGGACTGCAGGTGAACATATAGAAAACTGAGGTGGTGAAGATATTCAGCAAACAGTAACCTGATCTGATAACTACCAACAGGAGAAATTTGATGTGGGTTTTTCCTTCAGTCACGCGGTCAGCCAGCATCGTTTCAACCACATTCAAATTTGAAAGAAATGCGAGAGCCAGGAAGAATTGGAAAGTCAAGATACGCATTCATTAACCTGAAGGCCGTTTGAAAATCATTTGCACCTGACAGCTTAAAGAACAAGATCCAGATTTTCAACACAAATGTGAAGTCAGTAAATTCTTCTCTGTGGGTTGGGCAGACGCCACTGCGGAGACCATTGCGGGTTAGTGCATAACTCGAATGGAGCCCGAATGTGAGACGGCAAGTGGGTTGTCCTAGAAGCTTTTCCAACAGACTACTGCGGAGTTGCCTCAACAGTCGCCTTCTCTGGCTCATTGTTGAAAACCTGATTGATAGCTGCTACGTTGACGTGGTGGTCGGACTTGTATTTCGCAATCACCCAACAAGCTACACTGGCTGGGTTTTGTGGGTGAAGTTATAATGCTGTGAAACTGGGATGTAACAGCAGTGAGGTGTTTCCCTCAGATGACCAGCGTGCCAGCTATGCTGTTTCTCCACTCTGGAGAGAGGGGGTAGGAAAAGGTCGACCCTAAAATTTGTACACCCCGACTTACTCTACAGTGCTCCATAACCTGTGGTAAGATACTAATACGGAATCAATCCAAGAAACCGGTTCATACAGGCCGTGTGTGACCGGCCAGCATCAAGCAGCTGTCCCTTGGGCTCTGCGGTCACGCAACACTAACCCTCTTTCTGTTTCAGGTACCCAAAGAATCAGCCAACTTTCACGATGTGGGCATCCGGGAAGTAACAACCGCCCACACACTTCCAATAGAACACGAAGCCTTTCCGTGTATCATTCTCCTTTACCCACGTCAGCTTCCTCATCTTGCTTCCCTACTACATCCAGTACCACTCTGCAGGATAGTGAGTCATCTCCGCTTCACTTTGTGACCGCTAATACGATGACAGCCATAGAAACACTCAAGACAGTCTCCTACATCCACGTCGCCAGCTTCATATAGGAGCACTCAACGTCAGCACCCTCTGTCAAACCGGACAACTTGCATCACTAGCAGGCGCTCTGGCATCTCGAGCCATGGATATATGTTGTGTTTTGGAGACACGCATACAAGACCTGAGTTTTGTCATTCACTTGTCCTCACCTGACCAACAAGATGCATCTGAGAAATTCAGTTTGAGGGTTTCAGGAGACCCCTCAGCTAGTTCATGAAGACTCGCAGCGATAGCATTGAGTGTTCGAGCAGAAAAATCACTTCTTGACTGGTTCTCAGTAGATAGTCGTATGTGTGCGGTCCGTCCGAACGGGCGCATTAGAAGAAGGGAGGATGGTGTTACACGTCGGTGTCTTTTCATTGTTTCCGCTTACGCCCCCAACCGACTTCAGTTCGGATGGAATAAAGGGTGATTTTTAACAGAAACTGTCTAATTTGCTGCAAAAGGCTAAGCTTTCAGATATAGTTGTTTTAGCAGGTGATGTAAATGCTCAAGCAGAGAAGTTTTACCAGACTGAGAAGTATGTAGGCGGTACGCAGGGAGTTCCCTGCCGACGAACCGACAACGGTGATCGTCTTCTACAGTTCTGTTCAGATAATCATCTGTTCCTGATCAACACTAACTTTGAGCACAAAGAGAGACGTTACGTAACCTGGCAACCCAAATCACCAAATCAATGATGGACTCAGATAGACCGCATAGCCATAGGGGATCGTTGGCGAGGGTTAGTAGAAGACTGTCGCTCCTTCTGGAACACGTGCGTAGACTCTGATCACGCTCTGGTTCGCGCACGTTTATGCTTACATCTAAACAGACATAAGAAATTGTTGGCAGCAAAACAGTTCCGTCTCCAACCAGATCGAGACTCTGAGTCCCTATTAAAGGAAGAAATAGCGAAACGCGTATCTGAGGTCAACAGCAGGACTCCTACTGAGATAGCCTGGCACAAAACACAGTTAGCTGTAGAAACAGCTGTAAAAGCTGTTAATAAGATAAAACCTAAAGTTAGTAAGAACCATTGGATCTCTACCACCTCAGCCGAACTGATTAACGTAAGAAGACTGATTCCGGCGAGCTCCGATTATGATGAGGGGCGAAAGCTACTCAGATACAAACTAACAAGAAGCCTCTTAAGCTACCGTGAACAATGGTGAGCGACAAAAGAGAAAGAAATGGAAAAAGCATCGGCGGTTGGTAATGCCAGACAACTATTTAGACTTATCAGGGAAACATGTGGTAAAAGCCAAATGATAAGAGAAACAATCTCTGAGAAAAATGGCACTATAATTAGCTTCTAGGATAAACGACGGAATCATTGGAAAGACACTTTTAAGAGGAATTTAGTTGGCCTACAGCCACGCTGAACCTACCGAATATTCAACGCTTCCCTGAATGGGATATGGACACAGGTCTTCCATCCCTAACTGAGGTTAATAAGGCTGTCTCTAGTCTGAAACGAGGAAAAGCTGCGGGACCCGATCTAATGACTCCAGAGGTTTTTAAGCATGACGGAGACAGTTTACTGTCTGCGTTAATTAAGGTACTAGGCAGCAACTGGGAATCAGAGGAAATCCCGTCGGGTTGGTGTAAGCCACTGATTATCCCCATATACAAGAAGGGAGATAAGTCTTTCTATGATAATCACAGGGGGATTAGCTTGACTAACATGGTATCTGAAGTTCTAGTCTAGATAATCATGCTTAGACTAAGCGGTCCACGGGAGGCACTAACACGAGAGAACCAGGCAGGCTTTAGACCAGGAGCAGGGTGAATTGATCATATCTTTACCCTTCGACCGATTCTGGAATAGAAGATACTTACCGGCTGCGTCCAACAGTCGTCATATTTATTGACCTACCTGAAAGTGGCATTCGATTCTGTCGACCAGGAGGTACTCTGGAGGTACTGGCTGTAAACGGGATGCCGAGAAAATACATTGCACTGATCAAGGCACTTCCTCTACTCGAACTCATTCAGCAAGGTGAGACCTTACGGTGAGTTTTCATCTAAAGTGGTGACAACTAGTGCTGTCCGTCAGAGGAGATGCCCACTATCCGCATTTCTATTCACTTTCATCATAGATGTACTAATGGACTTACCCCTAACTGCTGACTTCAGTGGCTCATGGACTGCCTTGATACTGCTAGGGAAAAATCTCGATGACTTAGAATATGCATGCGAATGATATAGTTCTTCCACCTGGGTGAAGACGCTGACGAAATGCAGAGTCTTCTGAATGCCTTGAGCTGCAATCTGCGAATGTTTGGCATGCGATTTGTTCCTCACAGTCAAATGTAAGATGATGCTACAGGACTGGGCTACACTGATTCCTAGCTTAGAAATAGGAAGTGAAGTGGTAGAGCACGTTGATAGCTTTACCTAATTGGGAAGATGCATTAGCCTGTCCTAACGGGTTGATCGATGACGAAATCTCTGCACGGATACAGAAGGCTAGCTTCGCATCACGCATTTCACACCGTCTCTGTCAAAGACATGACATCCAGATGGATGTCGACAAAAGGGCGTGTGTACTGCCCAGCAGTCCGCTCCGTCCTCCTTTATGGCCAGCTGCGAGACATGGTTATTGAAATTGGAAGACATGAAAAATTTAGCTGGCTGTCTTTGCTCATAGGTGGCCGCGTTCTATCTCCCGTGTTAGGTGGTAGGTGTAATAGGGTTGGCAATATTGAGATTAGGCGTCGTTCGAGTACTAGGGAAGGTGGGAGGGGAAATCAATAGACGTGACTGTGAAGTTACTTTGACTGAGCTGGTTAGGACATGTGTTACGTATGTCTAATCATCGGCTTCCTCGACGAAGAGCAATGTTAGCCGACATAGGATCAGTTTGGAAAAGAACCAAAACACAAAGTTAGTTAATGAAATCCACAACAATTAGTTTAAGTCACGTAGGAAATTGTAAACTGGCTTCTTGGTTGGGGTACTCAAGGTAGTAAAAAACAAATGCGGGTAGAGACAATAAGTGATATGGATCAAAATCGTTCTCAATGGCTGGTGCAGATACATCCACTCCTTGTGACTTATAATACCTAATAAAACTGTAATGTTCTTGTTTTTCCTCAAATCTCTGTTTATTGTCACTATTTTGCATTTATTTTTACTTTCTTCCCTTGCTTTGTGTACTACATGGAGTGTGGCAACTCGATCTGCTGCACATCAGTGCAAAGTTCTATGTTGAAACCAGTCAGTCAAGTCAGTCAGTTAGTCAGTGTTGAAAATCGCATGGTAGTTGAAAACTGCAAGCAACAATTAGCTTTGGCAATGAAATTATCTAGAAACCAGAACTAAAACAAATACGTAGAAGGAGGTGGAGATGAATTAGACAGAGGGTGAGGTGAACTCGTAGCCACATAAGGTACCATGCCGTCGAACTGAAGTCGACTAAGAGATGACGATTTGATCACGAGTCCTGACCAGGTGGCATGGGGAGGAGATGAATTCCTGTGGACAATCAGGGAGCTAGTCGATTAAAGAGACTGTAGAGAAAAGTGAGAAATAACGATATTCAGTTCAAGCCCTATATTCTACTCAGAACTCATTTGAGTAATAACGGTCATCTTAATATTGCGTTTGTGTGTGTGTGTGTGAGTTCATTGGATTTGGACCAGCGAACAACTAATGTTGTGCAAAGCTGTGAAACCGGAGTGACACATCAAGTATCTATTGACAAGAATCAACTCACCTTCATGTTTCCTTATTTCCCAGTACACTGCAAGGATTTCACTCCTCATCTTTGCAGTAGCTTGAAATTTCAAATGAGGAGAGAGTTTCATTGCAAAATACTTTCAACAACATTGAATATATTAATTCTTTATAAGCAAAAAATGCTCCAATTAACTAGATGGTATTGTCTGAACTACACGAGGAACGGACGAGGATGTCAAATCGAGAATTGGAAAGGTGAGAAACACATTCATCAACCTCAAAACAATCTAGAAATCTTCCGCTGTCACTCAGCAACACTCAACAACAAAATTCGGATTTTCAATACAAACGTCAAGTCAGTCAGTTCTTCTATACGGATGGATCAGAAAAGTGGCCAGTGTGTCACAAAGAATATTTCCAACAGCCTGTTGCAGACCTTTATCAACAACAACTCTCTTCGCTCTATACTGAAGATCAGATGGCCGCCGGAAAGAATCACCAACAAGAAACTACGGGAACAAACAAACGAAAAAAGAACCAATCGCCCAAGAAATATGCAGGAGAAAATGTAGATGGATTGGACACTCGCTGAGGAGGCCGCTGGGTGACACCGCGCGTCAGGCCAGTGCTCGAGTGGGACCCGAAAGGGAAGTGGCGAGAAGGACGTCCAAGAGTGACAAAGAGTAGATCGTGTGAAGAGGAGCTGAAACAGTATGAACTAACATGGATGGAGGTGAAAAGTACAGCGGAAGACAGAATCAAGTGGAGACGTATAGCTGAAGCTCTATGTTCCACTAGGAACCCAAGGGAACAATAATAATAATAAGCAAAAATTATATCTGGAATCGTCCCCTGATAGTTGTACGAACAGGTATTTTAGTTTGACCGTGGATTGATATCAGTTAGGGAACCATCTGAAACTACAAGGGAATACTGAACAGCTGCTTCGTTACCTGAGTTTAGAACTCATCGCAGCACACACCCAACAGGTTTTGTACTCAGCACCTTACAGTTACAGGGCAAGCTCGGAGATCATTCAGCCACTAGGATATCGCGAGTTTAGCGCCGCCGCAAGCCATTTTCATTGGCGATCACTCATGCTCACGCTCGACCAGGTGGAGCCCACTGGTTATACCTTCTCAGTACGTCTTCTACAGGCTACTATGTGGTGTAATCAGTCACTTGCGAGCATTAGATCACTTTTCAAGAATTACTTTGTGGAAATCTAACAAATTAATGGATTTACGAATGCAAATGCATTTGACACACTCTGAGGATGAAGATAATTTCAGATCAGTTGAAGAATGTCTGCTGAGCGTGATCCATCTCGTCATAAATTGCAGTGTATTTCAACTAATCATACAGGGAATGTCTTTATCACATTATGCACAAAATATATATAATAATGATTTTAACATACATTTTTTACGCCTCACTTTCTTTGCAATACTATTTGAAATGCTCAAGTTTCTGCCTGAGAAAGGTATAATGAAGAAAAACATTACAAAATCAGTATATGCGCTATCTTTATCCTGTGTATAATATTTCAACACTTTGCATTCCTTCGATTTCCGGGTGGTAGACAGACAAGGCTTCAAGCTTTAGGCTTTGAAGTTTCAGTAGAAGTGGTGGTTTCTTGCAGGTGTGAGATGGTGTTGGTGGCCAGTGTCTGGTATATGCATGACCTTATGTGTACGTTCGTTGGCTTCATCTGAGTAAGTAAATAGCGCACCGCTATCGAGTACAACAAACGACATACATTACGCATCAGTGAATAGGGATTAACACTTACTTCCTTGGATTTTCATTTGATGAATTACTGACTTGATATCCTTTTCTGTCCCTGAAAAAGCTTGAAATTTCCAATGAGAAGAGGTTTTAGTACAAATAAAATATATCAATTCTGCACAGTTATGTGTTATCTTATAAACCTAACTAATCACTTATTTTTAATCAGTTATGCCTAACTGCGGATTTGTGATATTCTTTAACATGGTGGTTATAACTCAAACGCGTATATGAATTGCAGTTAGGCCGATTAAAGACAAAGTGTGTGCAGGAATTGGATATATTTCCCGAGGTAGGTTCGCTAGGCATTTCGTCGTCTTTTATCGGATGTAAGACTGGCGAGACTTGGCGCATGACGGAATTTATTTCCAACTCGTTGACAGCTAATCACACGCATAACTAGAGATCGGATAGACGACCGGAAGTGATGAGCAGCACGAAATTCTGGTAAGGAACATATCATCCAGCCAACCAACCAACAATTTATTGGCTTAAAAACATGCAGACGAAAATGCAGACAGATTCCGAATACGATAATGACACGACTGACTGATATCTTGTGCCAGACTGTCAAGTGGGACAAGAATGAGGGACGATAAGCAAGGTGTGGTTGTGTGTGGGGAAGGGGAGGCGAGATCCAGGAGATCACGTGGGGTGAAAGGAGAAACTTATTGATTATCGTGGAGGCAGGTAGAAGAGACTGAAATGCCAATGTGATGTTGAAGACGTATTTAAGAATACAAATCCATGGTAATCATATTAATATAATAATAATTTAGATAAAGCGATAAGAAGACGTAATTTGTCTGAATTGTGTAATGTTCTATTTGCGCAACACATTTCGAACAATCTGATCACACATGGTCTTGTCATAGGATTATATATGAAATTAATAAAGAAGTAAGAGGTGAGAAAATAGACTACTTAGGTCAAGTTAAAAGGACATATTTAAGGTCAAAAAAACAATGAAGACCACTAAACCAAATAATAGAAGTAATAGTACATTTGCTATGGTATCAAAACAAAATTTACCAAGTGAGGTAGGTTTATTGTGATGACGAATTAGTTTTGAACGCATAAAGGTGGTTTAAACTTTCTAATTGCCAGCTAGGGCTTCCACAAACTTTAAGATACGCCCCAAACACGTTTTATAGACAGGTTTAAAAGATCTGTTAACGTCAATTTTATGTCCTCTCTCTAAAATATGTTTCGCAATAGAAGAGCTAGGTCTTCTGTTCTCACCAATAATAGGTTCTGAAGATTCCATTTGTTTCTGGAGCCATTTAAGAATATGCTCTGAACCCAGTCCTTACTTGCAGAGATCGATGAGTCCTCCCTATGTATGTGTGTCCACACGTACATTCAAATGGGTAAATACAGTGGGAAGAGACATTATTTCTCGCATGTTCAAAGGGCTTAGATGGATGGATATATTGGCTTCACATTCTCAATTGTTATGATATTAGCAGCGTAAAAATTCTTTTTAACAACAGCGTTCAGTCTTTGTCTGGTTATCAACCTGCTATGATGCCTCATATTGGGTAGCTTGATGTACACGTCTTTCTTAGGGGCGAGTTGTAGAGTGGGTCTTGGTGTTCTGACTACTTAATATCTCCTGATGAACTTGTCTGGATAATTGTTATCAACCAGAGCTTCTGTCAACTTTCTTTCTTCTTCATCAAGTGTGTGTGTTCAGTGCATATTCGTTGGATTCTACCGAACAGGGCAGAAACTGTGGTAATTAAGATACCTTCCTGTCCAGGTAGGTTTTCTATAAATATATCGTTTTATTGACCCATCTAGCCGTCGACTAAGGAATATGTCCAGGAAAGATAAACCATTATCTTCCTCTTCTACAGACGTAGAAGTGATATGCTATTCTGAACTTCATTCATTCGATTTAAAATTGAGGTAGCAGAACAAGACTTATCACTGATGATTACAATATCATCTGCATACCTTCTATAAAGTAGCACATTTTCGATTAAATCCCTTGACGAATTCTCAATGTACGACACATAAATATCTGCTAAAAGGGGCCCTAACGGACATCCCATAGCAACACCATCAACTTGGCGGAAATAATCGCTTTCAAATATAAACCTAACATTGTTAGTACATAGAAGTAATAAATCCCTCAAATAAGATATATGGAACGGGATGAAAAAAATTGTTTGTAGAAATGTAATCACACAAAATGTCAACTGTTTTGAGCAAAGGCACATTAGTGAATAACGAGCTTACACCAAAAGAGTGCATATTCTTATTCAAAATATTAATATCGTCAAGAAAATCAACCATTTCATCAAATGTATCTTTTAACACATACTTACAGAATTGTGTTTTGACTAATAATCATAATATATTCCACGAGGCATCGGAAAATGTGAAATTCAGAGTTCATCTGGTATTCTGATGTGAAGTTGGTGGCAATTATTGAAATCACCACTTCAATATCGGAAACTTATTCACATATAACCAAAGTATCATATGTGCATCTTTGATACTCATGAAAACTCTCAGTACTTTGTCGTCCACTGAATCTTCTAGACTTTCCATGAATTAATCTGCATTTAGGAGAATCCATGGCGACCGAATACTAACACGGTGTTCTCCTTTATATAGTGTCACATTTGAGTTGAAGTCGATGTTGAAAGTGCAGGTGAACAGCAATTCTGTGAATTCGTGTATTGGAAAGCTCACGTCTAAATCATTATTCTCGACTAATTTCCATAGAAACCAAATCGCAACTCTACGCAACACCTTCGAACAAAGCATGGAATGGCAATCAAACCTCTACCTCAACTGTATAGACTTTGAGAAGGCCTTCGACAGCGTTGACCGCGAAGTATTTTGGAAACTGCTCGAGTACTACGGCGTACACCAAATATCCATCAACCTTATTCAACAGCTGTACGACAACGGCATGTGTCAAGTCATCCACAACGGAAAACTCAGCGAGGCGTTTGGAGTAAACACAGGAGTCAGACAAGGTTGCTTATTATCACCAATTATTTTCCTAATTGTGGTGGACTGCACTGGATTATGCGTCAGACAGTAGGAAACGAGAAGACAGGGATATCCCGGACCGACGTGAACAACCTAGAAGACGTGCATTTCGCGGATGATTTATAGATGATGTCACACAAAATCGAAGACTTACAAGCGAAAACCGACAAACTGGTAGAAGAAGCAGCAAAGACAGGACTCCAGGTGAAAATAGACAAGACGGAGGTTATCAAAATAACCAAACAACAACAACAACAGCAGCAGCAACAGCCACCGCCAATTACCATCAACGGGAGGGATTTGAAAGAGGTTACTTCATTCACTCACCTAGGGAGAATTGTCTCAACTACAGGAGGAACGCACAAAATGTCAAATCGAGAATCGGGAAGGCGAGAAACACATTCATCAACCTGATACCAATCTGGAAATCTTCGTCACTCAGCCTGCATCAACAACAAAGTGATTTGGATTTTCAATACAAACGTCAAGTCAGTCAGTTCTTCTATACGGATGGATCAGAAACTTGGCAGCGGGTCACAAAGAATATTTCCAACAGCCTGTTTCAGACCTTTATCAACAACAACTGTCTTCGCTGGCTCTATACTGAAGATCAGATGTCCGGAAAGAATCACCAACAAGAGACTATGAGAACAAACAAAACAAGAACCAATCGCCTAACAACAAATATGCAGGAGAATGTGGAGATGAATTGGACACTCGCTGAGGAGGCCACTCGCTGGGTGACATCGCGCGTCAGGCCAGTGCCCGAGTGGTACCCGAAAGGGAAGTAGCGAGTGGGACGTCTAATGAGGTTGACATAGAGAAGATCGTGTGAAGAGGAGTTGAAACAGTATGGATTAACATGGATGCAGGTGGAAAGCACATCAGAAGACAGAAGCAAGTGTAGACGTGTATTTGAAGCCCCATATTCCACTAGGAACCCAAGGGGACAATAATAATAGTAATTTCCATAGAAAGCAAATATATTCAGTGATAGAGACATTAGTGATGAGAAGGGTAAAAATCACAGATATTATCATTACCATCATCATCCTGAGTACACTGACATCATTTATTTTATTTGGTCAGTTCAAATGAATCTGAGCCATTGTGATGACTGAGACGAATGTCTACGTAACTTTCAAGAGTAATGTTGTATAATGAATGGATGAAATTGGATATAAGGTGGAATGATATCTTCTCTTCCCGTACTCTTGGTAGACCATATGGAAGGGGAATTACCGAACTTGACGGCTATGGTTGTTGAAATATTTTGGGTGCAGTGATCGATTCATCTCCCATCTTAATAAGGTCTTCTTATGGTTATTTTTCCATTTGTTCAGTTTGATCTTGCTGAGTAGTTTCTTTTCAGAATTTACTTTTGCCGTATATGGTAGATAATAGTTTTTCGATGTATCCTCGACGATTTAGGAGGCCGCTGTTAGCACCTTCATCTCAACAGATCAACTTCAGTTGTTTGCTTCCTTATGTCTTCAGTCTCAAAGCAATTATTTTGGGTTTCAGCACTTCATCACGAATCGAAACCGTTTGGAGAACCATTAGGAAACCACATAGGGACTGTTGGACAGCCTATTCTTTCAAGTTTTTGAGAACATTCAGCGTTCCTTGCGTTGGCGGCACAGTGGTTAGGACTCTTGCCGAACATGCACATAGTCTTGGTTTCGATCCCCTGCTGAAGCACACCCGATATCAATGGTAGACCTGCAAAATGTGGGCTACCGATATCACATGCTGAAAATTCCATGCTTGTACCGAAAATCTGTGTGGAATCAAGCTATAATTTAAAAAAGGCAGGCTCTTAGACCACCAAGCCACTGGGATCCGATTCAGTGCTTCATGAATTCCAATTCTGCCGATTCGTGATACGGCGCGAAAACTAGCGAATATTATCAGTGGGCTCGCCTTGGGTCATTGAATCGAGTCCCCATGGCTAGAGTGGTTTACGAGCTTGTCTTGTTACTGTAATGCCCTGAGCTCGAAACCCATAGGGTGCGTATTACTTGACAGTATCAAACTAGGATGAAACAGCTGTTTCGTATGCTTATGTTTTCCAATGGTCCTCCAAATGGCGTCAGTTTACGAAGAAGTCGTGTAATCAAACCAACCACAGCTAAGCAACACTTGAATATTTTAGATTTGATTCCACTAATACACTGATGACAACTGCTCAACACTGCCGTGAAAGTAAAAGTCTAATTTATCAAAGTATAAAAGAGTCATTGAAAGTAGAAACAGTATTAAATCAATTTCGACACTTACATTCTGATAAAGAGAATCTCACAAGGAAGACGGCGACATAGAGAAGATACAGTTTATTAATTGGTACTGTGACAAAATAATAGATACGGAAGGAATGTTACTTATGTTACTTATATATATATATATATGTATATGTATAAGCAAGAATAGAGAGATTTTGTCGGTATGACACTTAGACTATCCCATCAGTCTGGCAATTATTCATAAGTGCTGGCTAGAATTAATTAATAGAACAACACTGAAATAAATCGATTGCACTGGCCTACATTCAATTAACGGAGTGTAGGCTAAATTTTTGCTATTGTGTCTGTAGTTTGAAAACAATAAGGTTACTTTATAACTGTGTCACACGATTTATTATGTTATTATGCTAAAATATGAAAGCCAAATTGAGAATGTGTAGTGAGGTCTGCTTACAAGTAAGTGAGTGGTGTTATTAATTCCTTGAGGTGTGCTGATTTGTGAGATGGATGTATCCAGTCAGAAGAAGGTAGTCTTCAAAAGGACTATATTTTCATTCTGGCCTTTGTACAACTAAGCTTAGCTCTTTCGGTCTGTTTAACAGCGTGCAGGCCCTAAGACGCTTCTCACCAAACTGAAAATACTCAATGAAGATAATCAGGGAATCATGGAAACTAAAGTTACGTGAGAAATGTGAAATCATTAGGAGTGATGGAAAATGTAACTTTTTATTGACCACATTGTAAACTGGACGTTTCATTTTGTTTTACTCCAGATGTATGATAAACAAAGCATAACCACGATCACACTAATTAATCATCCTACGAGTATAAATGTTTGTTACATTCACTGTTCCGTCAGGTTCCCAATGGAACATTGGGCTACACTAGTACATTTCCAACCAGTTAGATTGAAAAAAATCAAATAATTATATTTCTCGAGAAGATTTGATTCTAACAGATCATTTATCTGACAGCTGGTGCAGAATAAAGCAGTGTAGATCGGTCTTTTTTACAAAACTTCTCTGAATTCAAAAATACTAGTCAACACAGTGAATTCAGTTCGCCAGTAATCTAAGATATGCAAGGTAGAGAAATGTTCCTCACTTTTGAAATCCACAAAGTCAAGCCAAGACTGTTAATTATTATTATTGTTTCCTTTAATTCCTAGAGGAACATAGGGATTCAGCCGTGCGTCTCCATTGCGTTCGGTTCTCTGCTAGAGTCTTCACCTGTCTCCAAGTGTGCCCACACGCTTTCATCTCCCCTTCACATGACCTACTCCAAGTCACCCTCACCCTTGCACTGACGACCAACTCACCGCTTCCCTTTCGGGTTCCACTCGAGCAATGGCTTGTCTAGTGATGTCACTTGATGGTTTGTTTTCTGAGAGTATGGCCAATCCATCTCCATTTCTTCCTGCATATTTGTTTCACAATCGGTTCCTGCTGGGTTGGTTCGCTCCCAGAGATCCCACCCTGTTGCTGATCTTTTCTGGCTGGCCATCTGATCTTGAGTATTAAGCGAATACGACTGTTCATCAAGGTCTGTAGTTTGTTTGAGATGCTCTTTATGACGCGCAGTGCAAGTCTCTGATCCGTATAGTGAGTAGCACTGACTTCACATTGGAGTTGAAAATCCGGATCTTGATGATTTTTGATGCTGAGTGCTGTTGACCTCCACAGTCTTAACAGTCTTCCACAAGACTGTCAGTCCAGATATGAATCATAAAATCACACACAAACACACACACTATCCTCAATCGATTTTTGCAACTGTTCGTATTAATCAGCACAATTGTTCACAAGCTTCAGTGAGTCTATTATCTTTTCAGTTGTGTTAGTCTACAAAATACCGTGAGGTGTATTTTAATTGGTGAGTGAGACAATGTTATCTTCAACCACTGGAAATTGTGCAGCACTAAACAGCTTCTCAGTCTTGTATTCGGTATTCTCCAGCAGTGCACACTCACGGACTCATTGCCAGAGATCCAACCGAGAACCTTCATATAACGATTCCAAATTCATCGACCGGTCAGACACTTGAGAGGAAATTCACTGACCGATGGACAGTGGTTTTTGACAAGCTCTATACTGAAATTTATCCAGATGTCTAAAGAAATCACAAATCAAACACCGTTCTCCAGCTCACTGATAGCTACTGCATGGAGATCATGAAGCTGTATTCAGTGGATGTAAGTAGTGGTGTGTGCAGCATATGCCAAGGTGAAGTGGATGCCGCTTGAAGGCATCGGTTGAGAGTAGTGCTATCTAACAAGCTGTCAAAGTTATAATTTACGGGTCATGTAAACAGCGGCTTAAGTGCCTGAACCGTCGACAAGCTTGATTTTGTGATTCCCCGGGAAAAGCAACTCACATCTCTACTGTGGTGTCATTCTGAAGAGTCTCAAACAAGGACGAAATAGATGTCTAGTGTGTGATGACGGTTACTGACGAACTCTCCAATTTCCTGAAAAATTCCACAACCTAAATATTACAATTCCTGTTAATGTCATTTTCAAAAAAAATAGAAGTGTCATGGCAGAATTATCCAGTCCAGAATGCTCCATCATCAGATGAACTGATGCAAAATACAACTTTACTGCCAATACGTCTAAATTTTATTGTTAAGCTCACTTAACTGAGCACTTTTGCAGGTTAAGCAAGTGAAAAATATCACAGTGTTTCTGAAATTCAATGAAATTCTATGAAACAATTCTCTTCTACATTTGATAGGATCTTGGAAGTGTACATCTCATTTTCGGAACACTATGCAAATGTTTTCCAACCAGTGATGATCCCTGGATATTCCTATTGTCTGTGACATCGTATTAATCATTTTCAGGTTCACTTAATTTGTATTAGGAATTTGATAAAAACATTTTGATGAAATTGTGCACACCTTATATGAATATCGTCTTTCGCACCCACTCAAATATAATTACATTATTGCCCCCTTGGGTTCCTAGTGAAACATAGGGCTTCAGCTAGACGTCTCCACTTGCTTCTGTCTTCTCCTATACTTTTCGCCTGCATCCATGTAAGTCCATACTGTTTCAACTGCTCCTCACACGATCTCCTCCATGTCACCCTTGGACGTCTCACTCGCCGCTTCCCTTTCGGGTTACACTCGACCACTGGCCTGACGCGCGGTGTCACTCAGTGGCCTCCTCAGCGAGTGTCCAATCCATCTCCACTTCCTCCTGCATATTTGTTGGGCGATTGGTTCCTGTTTCGTTTAATCCCATAGCTTCTTGTTTGTGATTCTTTCTGGCCATCTAATCTTCAGTATGGAGCGAAGACAGTTGTTGATAAAGGTCTGCAACCTGTTGAAAATATTCTTGGTGACCCGCCAAGTTTCTGATCCGTATAGAAGAACTCACTGACTTGACGTTTGTATTGAAAGTCTGAATTTTGTTGTTAATGTTGAGTGACGAAGATTTCCAGATTGGTTTCAGGTTGATGAAAGTGTTTCTCACACTTTCAAAACATCAACTTTATTTGAACAGATCACTGAATCTGTGGATATAATCTTGTTGACCGATAATACATAAACCTATCTGCTAGCCATTTTGTGACTGTCTAACACTATCTAGTATCTAAAATTGTATATATTCATTGATTTACATGTCTAAGTCGGCTCAAGACAGTGAGTCTATGATTTTGGTATCATTTGTGTTAACTGAATCTGACTGTGATATTACTGCTAAGGTTTTTTTATTTTTATTGTTGTTGTCGCTGCCCTTCCTGTTGTGAATTTGTTTCCTTTTCCTTTTGCTGGTGTTCTTCTGATTGCTTTATTCCTTGTTTTCCTGATTCTAAAGGGTGCAACCCACAAGGTTGCTTCACTGTAAGCTATATATTCATGTAACAACCCCCATCTCAGGCGTGGCCACTCTGTAAACAAAGTTGCTACAGAAACTTCAGCACGACGAATCTCACTGCACCAAAAGAAAAAGTCTTTGTGGGAACATTGAACGTCCGCACCATATACGAGATTGGCATAGCTGCCCAGATTGCAAACGAGATGAAAAGATATGGAATTAAAGTACTAGGAATATGCGGAAGCAGATGGAATATGAATGGACTCACCAAATTGTCAACGGGAGAGTCAGTGATCTACTCGGGTCGCTCAGAAGACAGCCACATAAACGACAAGGGAGTGAATATCATGATGTCAGCATCGGAAACGAAGGCTCTGATGCAATGGGTGGCTATCTGTCCCAGGATAATGAACGCCAGATTCAAGTACAAAGGAAGGAAAGTGTCAATTATACAATGCTATGCACCCACAAACAACGCAGACCTCGAAAATGAAGAAGAGTTCTACAAACAACTCCAGACAATAATGGACAATACTCCAGTTGGTGACATTAAAATACTAATAAGAAACGTGAAGGTCAAACTGGGACCAGACAGCACAGGAAGAGAACTCATCATGGGTAGAGAGGCTCTCGGAGAAATGAACGAAAATGGGTAACTCTTCACCGACCTCTGCGCCTTCAATTAACTAGTGATTGGTGGTAGCGTATACAAACACAAGGATATCCACAAGGCTACATGGGTGTCACCAGATGGGCGAACCGAAAACCAAATTGACTTCATCTGAATGCTGCTCAAGGAAGAGTAGACGCAGGTTACTGGACACGAGAGTGAGAAGAGGAGCAGACTTTGGCTCAGACCACTGTGTCATGCAAGGAATACTACAAATCAAACTTTAAACAATCAAGGAAACAGGAGCTGCAGATACACAACAAGCCAAGTTCAACACTCAAAAACTGAAGGACCAGGATACAAAGGACATCTTCACTGGAATCATAAGGAAAAAGGTGGAGACACAAATCAACACTAGCGAAGACAGGAGCGTTGAAAAGCACTGAGACAGCCCGAAAGCGGTGTGGAGTCAAACCTGCATGGAAGTTCTAGGCAGAAAGAAGAGACAGGACAAACAGTGGCTCACTACGGACACATGGAGACTAATAGAAGAGAGAAGGATGTTGAAACAAACGATTCTCCAGTGCACCGCCGTGCAACAAAAACAGGATTTGAATGCAAACTACAATGCACTGAACTGAAGAGTAAAGAAGAGTGCCAAGGAAGATAAAAGACATTATTATGAAACTATGGCAAGTGAAGCAGAACAAGCAGTATTGCAGACAAAGGAGAATTCACAACACTACCAAACAACTAGGTTCCTATCGGGGAAGAGATCAATACAAATAAGGCCAGTGAAGGGTGATAAGGGGAAGTCAATCATCAAAGAGCTGGGGTAAAGGAAACACTGGGCTGAACACTTCAAAAGACTCCTATATCGACCGCTACCTGCAACGCGCCCAATAATACGAACATTGGAAGCAGAACTACCAGTGGACATCAACTTTCCGGAGAGAACAGAAATTCTGAAAGCAGTTAAGATGCTAAAAGTGGCAAAGCAGCAGTAGCAGATGGAATCCCAGCAGAAGCATTGAAAATGGACTCAGAGACATCAGCGAAATTGATGACACCACTGCTGGAGAAGGCATGAAAGGAGGGAAAGGTACGCGAGGATTGGAAGAAAGCCTACTTATTCAAACTGCCAAAGAAATTTGACTTAAGTCAATGCAAGGACTGATGTGGCATTATGCTCCTGTCCATTTCAAGCTAAATACTAAGCCGTATCATCCAGCATAGAATCAAACAAGCACTCGATGATAAAACTTCGACCGGAATAGGCCGGATTCAGGAGAAACACGTCATGCGTTGACGTATCGCAATACTATGGAACATCAACCAACAGAGCTCGGACTGTCAGTCAGCTCTCTACCTCACTCAAATTCATCGACTTTGCAAAAGCCTTCGACAGCGTCAATGGCGAGGTGATTTCGCAACTAATTCGCTACTACGGAGTGTCGCCGACAATTATACATATCATCCAACAGTTGTACGACAATGCTCCATGCCAAGTAATCCACAACAGGAAATTCACGGAATCTTTCAAAGGTAAGACGGGAGTAAGACAGGTTGGCTGCCTACTATCGCCAATGATTTTGCTGATTGCAGTAGATTGGATAATGCGACAGACAGAGGGCAGCGAGGAAACAGACGTCAAATGGACTCACAGAAAACAAACTTGGAGGATTTGTACTTTGCCGACAATATATGTCTTATTTCCTTGAAGGTATGCAAGTGAAAAGCAACAAGTTGGTAGAGAAGGCATCAAATATAGGAATTCAGGTGAACATAGAGAAAACAGAGGTGATGATGACTCCTGGTCAACACCACCAACAGCAACAATAACAACACACAACAATGAGCATAAATGGGAGGATACTGAAAGAAACAAACTACTTTACCTACCTATCTACCTGGGAAGCATCGTTTCAACTAAAGGCTGACGGAACTAACGAGTATATCAAAGTGAGGATCGGAAAAGCAAGACAAGCTTTCACTACTCTCAAGTCTGTGTGGAGGTCAACAGCACTCAGCATAAAAATGGGAATAAGATCCGGATTTTCAACTCCAATGTAAAGTCAGTGCTACTTAACAAACGGATCAGAGACTTGCACTGCGCGTCATAAAGAGCATCTCAAACAAACTACACACCTTCATTAACAGTTGTCTTTCCTCAATACTCAAGATCAGATGGCCGGCCAGAGAAGATCAGCAACAGAGATCTCTGGCAATGAGCGAACCAACTCAGCAGGAACCGATTGTGCAACCAATAGGTAGGAAGAAATGGAGGTGCATTGCAGGCCATACTCTGAGGAAACCATCAAGTGACATCACTAGACAAGCCATTGCTTGAGTGGAACCTGATAGGGAAGCGGCGAGTTGGTCGTCAGTGAGAGGGTGGGGTGACATGGAGGAGAGGATGTAAAGAGGAGATGAAAGCATATGGGTAGATGGACGTGGAGCCAGGTGAAGAGTCTATCAGAGAACCAAACGCAATGGCGATATGCGGCTGAATCCCTATGTTCCTGTAGGAATTAAAGGAAATAATACATAATAAATAATACTGCCAAGGCTTTATTGCCTGAAAGTTCACGTAATAGCTCTTTGTGTTGAGCAATTCAATTTGATTCGGTATTTATACACGGATGATAAATGTTCAACACTGTCATGAATGTAAAAGTCTTTTCATATTAAAACATGAAGTAGTCATTGAAAATATAAACAGTTCCACTTACGTTTCAGTGAAGACAATCGTAGAAGTAGGACAGCAACACACAGGCGACAGAGTGTAGTGTTTGTCATTGTAAACAAATTATATATGTAAAGAATTTCACCTGCGTTACTTATTTATACAACAGAAGCGAGAATAGAGAGATTTTGTCGGTGTAACATTTAGACTATCCAATCAGTCTGGTAATTATTCATAATTATTAGAATTTATAGAACTAATTGACGGTAATCGATTCTACTGGTCTGCATTCACTTAATTGCCAGAAGATGGAATTCTTTCATTCGTGTGTCGGTAGTTTGAGAACAATAATAATAATAATTGGCTTTATTCCAAAACAGTACTTGTGGTACAGAATGGAATTCTGAGCATTTCTACTACAGTATTGCATCCAGTTAGTACATTATCAATAAATAGAATTCTACATAGATAAAGGAAATCTCATTTCATTATGACAACAACATATTAGCATGTTGGTAGCAAAGCCAGAGCTGAACAGTGTTTGAAGGTGTTAGAAAAGTAGGAGCTGTCTTATTAACTGGCGTAAGCGAGAGAAAGAAACAAAGCAGCACATAACGGAAAAAGAAGAGAGAGAAAAGGAAAAGAAAGAAAGAAAATGTTGTACCTATTGATGATGTGAGTTGGAAAGACGAGATCCAGTTGTACTACTGACTATTTAATGAGTTACAGGTATCACACCTAATGCTTTCTTTATCGCACAGAACACGAGCTAAGTAGGGTATGGTTGAGTTTTTGTACTTGCTGGTGCGAGCACATAGTTTTCTATATAGGCTTCTGGTTTCGCCTGATGAGATACAAGGGGAGAGTTGTGAATGAAGAGGGTGGTGTGAGTTAGATGAAATGGACAATACGTTTATTTATAAATAAACATTTTATGCTGAAATTTGAAAGAGTGAATGAGTGAACTATTGATATAAATAAAAAACTTGGGCCCTGGGGTAGAGTATAACTCCATTATGGATAAGATTTTATTTTGATAAATCGCACATTGTTTCACAATAATATTAACTGATGACCACGTTTCAAGCACAAATAATTGCTGCTCATAATCATATCAAGTTACTCACACAACTTTTTCCTTCATTTATATATATTTATGGAATTGACTAGATATTTGCATAAAAATCAATTTGAGATAATGTACATTCAGAAATAAGAATATGAGTGTTATTGACCAAATACAATTAGATGGGAAATTAGACGAGTGTTTTGATAGTCAAAATAAGAAACTTGTTAGGATGTTGTGATGTAATTGAACTGAAGTAGAATTTTAAGATTAATTATTATTTATTAAACCCACTAGTAAAGAAAATGCAATTTACACTTGAATCATAAAATGAACAAGGAGAATTAGCCATGATGTTAGATTGTAAAATAAAACGAATAAAAGAAGGTAAACTGTACACTAGCGCTTATAAAAAGCCAACGCATTTAATGCATCTCATCCGTAATCTGTCTGTGAAGGCAGGCTTAGTTAAGTGTCCAACAAACCGAGCAATAGCACTAAGTAGTACAACAAAAAACCTAAATGATGAAATAAAACAGATTGAAGAGGAGTTGGTTTTGAAAAACTATCCTACAAAATTCATTAGGAAGATCAAAGAAGGTCAAAAGCAAAATGAAAATAATGGGGAAACTTATAATGATAACTAACGTAAATAAGAGAGAATATGAGGCATCTACTGTTATACCATATAAGGAAGAGACATCTTACATCCTACGTGGGATTCTTAATAAAGCAGGAATTAGGGTGGCAATAAACCTACAAACTCACTCAGGGCCAAGCTCGGTAGGTTATAGGACATTGTCAGTTGACTCAAATAGATGAAATAATTTTTTACAAAATACCTTGCTATAACTGTGACTTAGGTTAACTACATAGGTCAAACTAGTAGATCGGGGTAGTCAGATTATCGGAACATAGAAATCTAGCTAAGGTAAGAATAGTTGACCCCACCCGCAAAGATAAGTAATGTAGAAAAAGACTCAGCGATTGCACTGCATGCATTAACAAACAACCACACAATAGGGTGGAAGAGGGTTAAAATTCTAAAAAGTAATCTAGGCAGGTGGAGAGAGAGAGAGGTTGATTACTGAATCCTGGTTCATTGATACTACACTTGACACATGCAACAGAAATGACTCATAGAAAAGAAAAGGCGTTCAGCAAAGAGTTACTCTTTTCGGCGATATCATTCTCAAGCTGTACAAACCGCAAATTTATAGTAATTTTTCTTGGCAACAAAAGGAATATTTCCAAAGATGCAATTGGTAATTTTTGACAACAAATTACGTAATTTAGAAGGCGTTAATCGGTTAGAAACTAAAATAAAGTTACAAAAGTAGGTTGTGTGACCTAATCTAATTGCTAGGGTTCAATGAAAAAAATGAATGAGAGTCAAGTTAATAATCTGAGTAGAATTCACTTGAAAATGGGTGAGAGTTAAGTTGATAAGCTGAGTAGAATTCACTTAAAAAAAACAAAACAAACGAAAATGGAGTTAGCAACAGTCGTCATGAGGGTAGAGATTTAATAGAGGGTGGGGGTAGAAAATAATGCAATTAAGAAACAGACAAACAAAGAAGAAAGAGGTAAGACAAAATTACGTATTTGATGTTGAGATAGATCAGGACCATTGTAGATTTAGTGATTGAATAAACTTCTTTTGTATGCAGAGTTCAGGATTCAATATGTGAATTGCCATTGCTTCTGCAGTTTGAAGAAGTTTAATTCGTACTCTTTTGGCAAGGTTCCCACGTATTGTGTAGATAACTGAGAAGTTGCTTTGTGGGTTTGCTTGGTGTCCGGATTCGATTAAGTGTTCTAGGATAGAGCTGTGGCGGGGGGATCTTCTTTCTCCTTTATAAAACCATGAAGGTAAGTGTTCGCTGATTCGTTTGGATAGCAAACGCTGGGTACGGCCGACATACCTAGCTCCACATGAGCAGGTGAATTGGTAGATGCACATTGATGAGGCCCCCAGTGGAAGCTTGTCCTTCACGTTCGTGCGAATCATTGGTTTCGTAGAGAAAGTTAGTCTGAGTTCAGCTGCGAAGAAGGTTTTCTTCAGTGAGCGGCACAGGCGATTTCTCAGTATTTCTGCTGAAGAATCTCCGTTGAATTGTAGATTCAAATAGAGAAGTTTCTTGGGAGCAGTAAGCATGGACGGCTTTTGTGTTTTGGGCTTCATGGCTTTTGTGATGAAACGTTCCGGGTAACCGTTTTCAAGGAGGATTCTTTTCAGGGTCTTCAGCTCCTCTTCTATGGTTTCCGGACTGCAAATGTTGTGGATTCTGTGAGTCAGTGAGCGGATTAGATTTCGTTTTGTATATAGAGGCACCCAACTGTAGAAGCTGATGAGTTGTCCGTTCCATGTCGGTTTTCTGTGAATGGATGTTTTGAGTGTCCCATCTTGTTCACGTCTTGCTAGTTGCACGTCCAGAAAAGATATTGTTGCGTTGGACTCCTTCTCTAGTGTGAACTGGATTGCTGGATGGCAACTGTTGAAGAAGTCCAATATGTTCTCCAAATTTTCTTCATTATTGGCGATAATAAAAGTATCGTCCACGTATCTCTTTTAGAACCCGAAGTTATCTATTGTCTTCTTTAGGTGTGTATTTTCTAGCTTTGACATGAAAATATCTGCAAGCAGCGGGCCGAGTGGTGAGCCCATAGCTATACCATCTTTTTGTCTATATATTTCATTATTGAAAGTGAATTGGACGTTTAGAGTGCATCTTAATAGGAGTTCCTTCAAATAGTCCGTGGGTATACCAATGTTCATCTCCTTTGAATCAATATATTCACATATAAAGCATATTGTTTCGGTTAGTGGGACGTTTGTAAACAGTGATACTACATCTAGTGAGAACATGGTTTGATTGGAAACGCTGACGTTTTCGATGGAATCGACAAAATCGAAGGAGTCTCGAAGTGAGTGGCGGGAGATTTGCTTTCTAACTGGTTCTAGTATGTCTACTAGCCATTGTGCGGTACTGTGATAAGGTGAATTAGTCATATCAAGGATGGGTCGGAGAGGTACGTCTTTCTTGTGCACTTTTGGTAATCCATATAGCCGGGGTATATTTGAGCCCGATGGTTTCAACGATTCGAAGGTTTCAGGATCGATGAATGATTCAGTCTTCAGTTTTCGGAGGAGGTTAGTTAGTTTTTGTTCAGTTTGTTCCGTCATGTTCTTTTCGTTTGCTGGTTTTAGGAATTTAGATTCGTCGGATAGGATGGTCAGCATTTTACTTATGTAGTCTTCACGATTCATGACTACGATTCCCCCACCTTTATCCGGGCGTAACAGAATAATCTCTTTGTTGTTTATTAATTCCTTGAGCTCTTTATAGTGTTTTTTGGTCAGTATTGACTTTCCATTTGGTTTGGTATTCATAAATTTATGGCAGCTGTCGAGGACTACCGACCTGAACTGTTGCAGGTTCTCTTCGGAAGTTGGTGATAGATCATATGTTTGGTTTATCAAGTTTTCGAATTGAACTTGGGTTTGAAGTTTATGGATTTTCGATGGTTTTGTGCAGAACTTTGGACCGAGGGATAGTGCTTCTAGTTGAAGTTTTGACAGCTCAATGTTTGAGAGGTTAAATACGTATTTTTCTGGATTGCTTGGGAATGGACTTTCAGGGTCGCTCGTCGGCTTCAGGCTTTTAATAAGGTTTGACTTGACATTCTCACATTGTTTCTGTGCAACTTCTTCGACATATTCTTCGAACGATTGGCGTAGTTCTTGTTCTAAATCGTGGACTGCGTGAGCTCGTAAGTCAATATTTCGTTCTAGTTCAGGGACACGTGATTGGATGGAGTCAATGTTGTTTAGTGTGTGTCGCCTGAGCGTTCTGGTATTCGGATGGATGTGGTTTCGTCTGAGGGACTTCCAGTACCTCTTTGGATATTCGTGCCGATCTAAACATTCTCTCAAGAACTGAATCTCTGCCTTCGCAACTGCAAGCTTGACGGAGTAACAAATGCAAATACCAGAGATATGGAAGATATTATTAACACCAGTCAAATCAGAGGAGGGTAATAAATAATCTTAATATTCTATTTCAGTTCACGTATATTCTAACAAGTTTCATATTTTGACTATCAAAACACTCGTCTTATTTCCCATCTGACTTTACTTAATTGATAACACCAGTGTTATCATTTCTGAATGTACATTATCTCATATTAATTTCTATTCAAATGTCTAATCCTCAGTTTCACACATGTATACAAATGAAGCAAGAAAGTTATGTGAGTGACTTGATATTATTATGAGGAATAACTTGTGCTTGAAACGTGATCATCAGTCAATATGACTGTTCTACGAAATCATCAGTAAGGTTGTACATTCGTGTATTTATAATAAATAGGTAGGAAGGTTCCAAAATTATTTCCGGTCAAGGGTCAAGTTAATAAAATTACAAAATAGGAATTAAAATGCCATAATAAACAGGGGGACGGGACGGATGAAACTCAAACAAAGTAGCATCTTAATTACTGAGGAGATTGACATATTGTGCAATTAGGGGTTAGAAATGTAGAAATAAAAACAATAGACTGGATGTTTGGATAATGAAATCTAGTGGGATCATAACTAATGTGACGAATAATTGTTTGTGCAATCAGGGATTAAATATGTAGAAATAATAAAATGACAAAATAGACGGGAAGTTCGGATATGGAAAGATGGTAGTGTAAATAGGGATTACGAAAAACTTAAAAATAACATGAATAAACAAACGGGAAGTTTGGCTAAGGAAGTCAATGGGATAGTCACTATTGGAAGAATTATCTGCTTATGATGGTCACGGCAGGGACAAGGGTTGATCGTATTTCCTCTGGATACATAGCGTGGGTTTGAGTTTCTGGATAGCTAGTGCCTCAACTATGCCCAGATGTCTTAATTTTACTCCCTTTGATAGGTTTGATCGGGTCTTGTGTGCATCAGCGCCATTCAAAAATCTGTAGTGTACATTGTACCTTCGAACTTTTGTTTGAACGAACTCAGCCTGACCTTTAACCCCACCTCCACTTTGGATTCGTGAACCTCCTGTACGGTTTCGGTTTCGCTCTCTCGCTGTGCTTTCATCCAGCACACTCTCCGAGCTTACCACCGTCTCACCTGCAGATAAGTGTATACCTCTTATTTCTTATCAAATTCCATATCTCTTTTGTGTAAATACAATTCTGTTCCAGTCACACTTGCCATCTCAAGTCTTTTAACTTTGATTCCGTTCGTTAGTACTTGCACGTTAGGCAGAGTACGATTAAGGCCATAAGCGGTGAAGAGGTTTTGTAAGAGTGGTTATTTCTAGGTCTAAGATAATCCAAGTCTAACTCTTACAAGTGGTGAGCCCGAGTTTTCATCGTTTGCCTACTTAGTATTCTAACGTGTAAATAGTCCTTTTTTATATTGGCAATTTGTTTTTCACACAGAGTTATAAAATTTTACTTGCGTTGTTTTTACTCATATTTTTGTTATCATATTTGTTATCATTTTATTAATATATCGTCCCGTGTGCAGAATGCCCGACAACAGTTCCACCTCAGAAATGGCTATCACCTTGCAACTCCCTACCTTCTGGACTCATCATCCTGTTGCATGGTTCGACCACATCGAAGCTATGTTCGCCCTACGACATATACACTCACAAGAGACTAAGGTGAACCTGGTTATCGTAAGTCTTCCTGAGAACGTCATGGAAGAAGTATCTGATGTCCTCGCGGACCGATCCCCGGGCTTGTACGAGCGTCTCAAGCAGGCGCTTATTAAGCGCGTTGCACTTACCGACCAACAGGAAGTGCAGGAACTATTCAGAGATGTTCAGCTAGGTGATAGAAAGCCCACCCAACTGTTACGTCAAATGAGACAGTTGGTGGCTGACTTCAAAATAGACGACGCCTTCTTAAAACAGCTGTGGTTACAACGGTTACCACAGGCAATTCAGACCATTTTAGCTCCAATCAACCATTCCCCCTTATCTGAACTAGCTGAAGCAGCCGATAGAGTAGTAGAGACTACTACATCCAACACGAACATTTCGGCTGCCGTTACCGCTAGTCCCACGCAGACTAAAAACTCCTCTGCTGAGGGGCAATCAAACGCAGATGTGGTGGCCCACATAACTAAACTATATGAGGAGATATGTAAGTTAAGACTCGATATGAGACCTAGAGGTCGCTCAAATAGCCGCGCCAGCTCGACTCGTGGTAGATCTTCTTCACGAGCTGGCAGCAGGCGTCGTAGGTCTCAAAATTCCCAACCTGGAGTGTGCTGGTATCACCGGCGTTATGGTGCCAAGGCCCAAAAGTGTACTCGCCCGTGCACCTTCGATGTCCAGCAAACGGGAAACCAGTAAGCCAGCACGTATTGGCGACTAACGTCGCTGGTGAACCACTTCCATGTTGCCTCTTCTATGTTACTAACTGTAACACTGAGACACGCTTCCTGGATGACACTGGGGCGGAAGTTAGCGTGATTCCACCAACATCTGAAGAGCGCCAGAAGCTACTTTCCTTACAGCTTCGTGCCGCAAACGGTTCGCCAATCACAACGTACGGTAAAAGGTTCCTAGATCTAAACATAGGCTTACGTAGGTCATTTCGCTGGGTTTTCCTTGTGGCAGATGTAACTACCGGTATTATTGACATGGATCTTATGCAACACTATCAGCTACTGGTAGATACTGGCAAACACAAATTGATAGATTCAGCTACAAACCTTTCGATCTCCGGTGTTGTGACGCACACACCTGCATTAAGCCCAGTATATTCAACCCCTGCCTCTAACGGCCCTTACGCTGATGTTCTCCAGTCCTTTGCCAACTTGTTCAAACCGGTTTCCAAACTTCCTTGTGTGACTTCTACCGTCACTCATCATATCGTGACCACTGGTCCTCCGGTATTCGCAAAGCCACGGCGATTGTCCCCAGAAAACTTACAAGCCGTGAAGGCCGAATTCGAACATATGTTAGACATGGGGATAATCCGTCCTTCCAGCAGCCCGTGGTCTTCCCCTTTACATGTGGTGCCAAAGAATAACGGGATAGAGTGGAGGCCTTGTGGCGACTACCGCAGGCTTAATGCACAGACCGTGCCAGATCGCTGCCCCGTACCACATATACATGACTTTACATCGTCACTAAAAGGTGCCACGGTATTCAGCAAGCTGGACCTAACAAGAGCCTATCATCAGATTCCAGTTCATCCAGACGATATTCCTAAAACGACAGTGACCACCCCTTTTGGTCTTTTCGAATTTCTTCGAATGCCGTTTGGTCTCCGCAACGCCGCACAAACATTCCAGCGATTTATTCACGACGTTTTGCGCGGATTGGATTGCGCCTATGCTTATCTCGACGATATTCTCGTGGCTAGCCCAGATGAAGCTACCCACCGTACGCATTTACAGATGGTTTTTGAGCGGTTAGCAACCCACGGTTTGACACTTAACATGTCTAAATTCCAGATTGGCGTCCGTTCATTGACCTTCCTGGGACATGTCATTAATGAACAGGGAATTCGCCCGCTACCTGAGAAGGTGCAGGCTATACGCGACTTCCCGGAACCTACTTCAACAAAATCTTTGCGCACATTTCTAGGCATGGTGAGTTATTACTGACGGTTTGTTCCTCAATGTGCACATATTTTACTGGCACTCACAGACCTACTAAAGAGGAAGAGCAAAACGTTCAGCATGACACCAGAGGCTCGAGAAGCGTTCCAGATTATTAAGTCGGCCATTGCAGACGCCACCATGCTAGTTCACCTAGACGTCCATCTTCCGCTTAGCATCTCAGTTGATGCATCCAACACAGCCATTGGAGCTGTTCTACAGCAACAGGTAAATACCTCATGGATACCAGTCGCCTTTTTCTCTCGGAAGTTGTCCGCCACTGAAGCGAGGCATAGCACCTTTGGCAGAGAACTCCTCGCCATATACGTGGCTATCAAACATTTTCGCCATTTTGTCGAAAGTCGGAAATTCACAGTATTTACCGATCACAAACCCCTGACGTACGCCCTCTACACTACTACAGATAGATATTCTCCGCGCGAATTGCGTCACTTGTACTATATCTCACAATTCACTTCGGACATTCGACATATTTTGGGGTTGACAATGCTGTGGCGGACGCCTTGTCTAGGATAAGTACCATGTCGGCGCCGCCAACTATTGACCTGAAAGAAATGGCACAACGTCAGCTTATAGAGTTAGATCTTGATAAGCTCTCGTCAAATACCTCCTTACATATCAAGCGTATACCGCTTATTAATAGCGAGGGTACCATCCTCTGCGATCTGTCCACCGGTACCCCGAGACCCATCGTTCCACCTTCATTGCGCCGTACGGTATTCGATAGCCTCCACAACCTTTCCCACACAGGTATCCGGGCAACGGACAAACTAGTGTCAGCTAGATTTGTCTGGCCTGGTATAAATCGCGACGTGCGTATCTGGGCACGTGCCTGTGTGCCGTGTCAACGAGCTAAAGTCCACAAACACAACATCACTCCAGTGGGTTCCTTCTCCACATCCGATGCTCGCTTTAGTCACGTACATCTAGATATAGTGGGTCCTGTTCCACCATCAAATGGCCACTGTTACTTGTTGACATGTATCGACCGGTTCACTCGTTGGCCAGAAGCTATTCCCATCTCCGACACGACCACGGAAACCATTTGCCGAGTGTTCATGGAACGCTGGGTAGCTCAATTTGGATGCCCATCTACCGTGACTACAGACCGTGGACAGCAGTTTGAATCAACCCCCTTCAAGAAGCTTTTAGAGCTGCTGGGGTGCAAACGCATCCGAACAACCGCGTACCATCCAGCAGCAAATGGACTTGTAGAGCGTTTTCACCGCCAACTGAAAGCTTCGTTAATGGCTACCGAGAATACTAAGTGGACCGAGTCCCTTCCCCTAGTTCTACTTAGCATCCGTTCCACGCTCAAAGCAGACTTACACTGCACCTCCGCAGAGTTGGTGTTCGGTACCACCCTTCGTCTACCGGGTGAAATTATCTCACCTGAAAGTGGTGAGCCAAGTGTTACGGATGTACACTGTTATGCTCAGAACCTCAAGCGCCTTATGCAGCGCCTGCAACCAACTCCCACACGCACACAAAACAAGAGAGTGCAAGTAGATGCTAGGCTCGATCACTGTACACACGTTTTTGTGCGTTGTGACGCCGTTTGTAGACCGTTACAACCCCCTTATGATGGATCATTCAAGGTCGTTAGTAGGAAAGAAAGATCTTTTGTTATTGATCGACTTGGCCGTCAAGACACGTAAGTGTCGACAGACTTAAAGCGGCCTACATCGAAGAATCTGTACCCCGCACGACTACACAACCAGCAACTACGCCTGCACCCACACCCCAGCCAAGTTCGATTGTTGAAAATCGTACTAAACCTATCAGTTCGCCAGATGCAACAAGTAAGGCAACAGTTATACGCGCCGGTCGGCGTGTGCACTGGCCTAAGCGATACTGCGAATTCGTTAACTAAACACTTTTACGTACAAGAGTAGTTCATACTCTCATTTTTTTCTTCTTTCTTTGTCGCAGTTTACATTCATTTTTCATGGTATTTACCCTTTTGATTAAGTTTGTGGGCAGTAGCCACTTTTACAGTTACTATCCTTGTTAGATTTCTTTCTCTTTACAGAGTGTTCTAACAGTTTATTTTCGGCCTTGCGCTCGAACAGCTATATCAACCAACTCTATCGTCGTATGATGGCTCTCATCACTTGTGGAATTACCAAGCGAACTAACGAAATATAGACCAAAACAAAAAAATAATAAAATAAAAAGATAAAGTGTAAGAACAAAAAAAGTATAAAAATAAAATTGATTATATATATATATATATTAAATATATAAATATATACATATATATATTAAAATATATTACTTTTAAGGATTTGTAAGAGTTAGACTTGGATTATCTTAGACCTAGAAATAACCACTCTTACAAAACCTCTTCACCGCTTATGGCCTTAATCGTACTCTGCCTAACGTGCAAGTACTAACGAACGGAATCAAAGTTAAAAGACTTGAGATGGCAAGTGTGACTGGAACAGAATTGTATTTACACAAAAGAGATATGGAATTTGATAAGAAATAAGAGGTATACACTTATCTGCAGGTGAGACGGTGGTAAGCTCGGAGAGTGTGCTGGATGAAAGCACAGCGAGAGAGCGAAACCGAAACCGTACAGGAGGTTCACGAATCCAAAGTGGAGGTGGGGTTAAAGGTCAGGCTGAGTTCGTTCAAACAAAAGTTCGAAGGTACAATGTACACTACAGATTTTTGAATGGCGCTGATGCACACAAGACCCGATCAAACCTATCAAAGGGAGTAAAATTAAGACATCTGGGCATAGTTGAGGCACTAGCTATCCAGAAACTCAAACCCACGCTATGTATCCAGAGGAAATACGATCAACCCTTGTCCCTGCCGTGACCATCATAAGCAGATAATTCTTCCAATAGTGACTATCCCATTGACTTCCTTAGCCAAACTTCCCGTTTGTTTATTCATGTTATTTTTAAGTTTTTCGTAATCCCTATTTACACTACCATCTTTCCATATCCGAACTTCCCGTCTATTTTGTCATTTTATTATTTCTACATATTTAATCCCTGATTGCACAAACAATTATTCGTCACATTAGTTATGATCCCACTAGATTTCATTATCCAAACATCCAGTCTATTGTTTTTATTTCTACATTTCTAACCCCTAATTGCACAATATGTCAATCTCCTCAGTAATTAAGATGCTACTTTGTTTGAGTTTCATCCGTCCCGTCCCCCTGTTTATTATGGCATTTTAATTCCTATTTTGTAATTTTATTAACTTGACCCTTGACCGGAAATAATTTTGGAACCTTCCTACCTATTTATTATAAATGCACGAATGTACAGCCTTGTTGGTGATTTCCTCGAAAAGAAAATTTTTTTTCCCTTGAACTGTCTTTTTATTCCTTATGATCAAGTGTGTATATTCCGTAATATTACTGTATGACGCTATGTGATTTATCAAAATAATATCTTATCCGTAATGAAGTCATGTGGTGAACTGCATTTACAAACAGAACGCGTTCATAGTCTCATAAACATACCCGACACATAGAATGTACTCAGTCATCGTGAATTATGCTTGAGAGGAACAGTGTTTATTATTAAATGGTAAGAGGCAATCATAAAGAGGCCTTTAGCCTACAATTCTGGAGGCCCTCATATTCCTATTGTAAGATTCCACCCCATGTCATCCAGTGAGCACTGTTGTCAGACACGTTACCAGCCAGCTATTCAGACTATTGATCGACCTCATTTAGACGCTGTACAGTGGTTAGCGTCATGCATCCATTCCTTTGTTTGGTGCAGACTCAATTCGGTCAGTTAGGTTTGCAATCTCATAACATCAATCCACTGTGCACTGTGATGGCACGCCATCTAGTCTATGGTGGCCACATTGCCCACTTGACTGACTGAATTCCGTCTGCACCAAAGAAACGACTAGACGCATGGCATCCATTGTCCGATGAAAGAAGTACATTCCAATTTCACACTTCTCATGATAACGTCGAAATCCTTGAGTGTGTTTAACTGTGAGAATAAACGTTTCATTGTATGAAGACGGGGAGACTGTTTTCACCACACTGGAAACTTTGATCCACACACACTGATCAGTGAATCATTGAAATCATTGAAAGGCATATGTTCTCTGAGCTGGATAGTTTGTTTGCGAAGCTTTTATTGTTCTACTAGGCAACATCTTCAGCGCATACTTTAGTTTGAAGTCAAATTGAAGTATGCACCGCAGATGTTGCCTAGTAGGGCAAGGCAAGCTTAACAGTTTAACTATCCAGCTCAGAGAACACAACCACATCCAAATCATCCACCTGAGCTACAAATCTTCTCCGTCATATATTATTATTGTTTCCTTTAATTCCTACAGGAACATAGGGATTCAGCCGCATGTCGCCATTGCGTTCGGTTCTCTGCTAAAGTTTCCACATGGCTCCAAGTCTGCCCACACATTTTCATCTCCTCTTCACATCACCTCCTCCAAGTCACCTCACCCTCGCACTGACGACCAACTCGCCACTTCCCTTTCGGGTTCCACTCGAGTGATGGCTTGTCTAGTGATGTCACTTGATGGTTTGTTTCCTCAGTGTATGGCCAATCCATCTCCATTTATTCCTGCCTATTTGTTTCACAATCAGTTCCTGCTGTGTTGGTACGCTCCCAGAGATCTCTGTTGCTGATCTTTTCTGGCCGGCCATCTGATCTTGAGAAAACTATTGAGCAAAGGCAGCTGTTGACTAAGTTCTGTAGTTTGTTTGAGGTGCTGTTTATGACGCGCAGTGCAAGTCTCTGATCCATACAGTGAGTAGCACTGACTTCACATTGGAGTTGAAAATCCGGATCTTGATGATTTTTGATGCTGAGTGCTGTCGACCTCCAGACAGACTTGAGAGTACTGAAAGCTTGTCTTGCTTTCCCGAACCTCACTTTGATATCCTGGTTAGTTCCGTCAGCCTTTAGTTGAAACGATGCTTCCGAGGTAGGTAAAGGAGGTTGTTTCTTTCAGTATCCTCCCATTTATGCTGGCTGATTGTTGTCTGTTGTTGTTGCTGTTGGTGGTGTTGGCCAGGAATCTTCATCACCTCTGTTTTCTCTATGTTCACCTGAATGAAGTCTTATCTCCACTGGATGCTTCTTCTATGGCCGACTTGTTGCTTTTCGCTTCCATATCTTCCTGTATGTGGGAAATCAGACATATATCATCGGCGAAGTCTAGATCCGTCATATATAAATGATGCTTTCGACTAGCCTTGAACACTTAACTAACTGGAGATTCCACGTGAACAAATAAACGTAACACGGTCGCATTCGAATTGTCTTGAATGCTCGACAATATACATTCTGTTTAACCATTCGACTTAAGTGATTAATTTCAGTACCCAGTGTTGAACAATGAAAGCTCTAGATTAGTGATTTTGGAGAATATATATGTAACACCACGCCTTGAGAAGCGAGGTTGTTCAACGATACCAGCCGAAAGTAAAATCTCAAAAGTTAAACCACTAGGTACCGCTCTTCCTATTGTTGCGATATGCATTATTGGCCTTCTGGTTGAACGTCTAGACGAAAACGGGTCCATGTATGAAAATGTGATGCTTAAGTTCATCTTTTGGTTCGTGTACTTCATTCACCCACTATATAATACCTATTACATCTGGAATAATAAACAGGAAGGCTAAGAAACGTAAAGATGCAAAAGAAGTGATCGATAAATGCCCATTACAAATTTCAAAAGACTGATTACTGAACAAAAACTATTCTTTGCGATAGCTTTTTCTACATCAGGTTCTACAGTTACATGCATCCATAATAATAATGAAAGAATTAGGTTACTATCAACATTACTGTTTACAGGATTTCATCATGAGCTGACATTGGTTAGAAAACCAATGGAAGACCTGGAGTACTGGACAGCTGTTTCGTCCTAGTTTGGGACTCTTCACAGTACACACCCATCATTGAGATGCTCACTGGTGACTCGCCCAATTCAGGTAAGTAGGTAGTTACCTGGCTTTCTAGTGAGAATTCATGACCAGTAGGATGCAGCAGGTCGGGTGTGAAGACAAATACTCGCTGAAGACATTGGCTAGGGGTCGCGCTATGTCGTGAATTGGCAGAAGTTAGAAATCATGGAATCGCCACTGGTTCGGGTCCCAGTGGCTTAATGGTCTACGAGCTGACTGACCTTGTAACCAGAAGGTCCTGGGTTTGAACCCTAGCGGTGGGGTGCGTACTGTGAAGAGTCCAAAACTAGGACGACAGAAACAGCTGTCCAGTACTCCCAGCAGGTTTTCCAGTGGTTCTCTAACCAATGTCAGCTCATGATGCAATCCTGTAACCAATCAATCAAATCCCTACAAACCAATACTTGAACATTATCGTTGTTTAAATAACATCGAATCAATCAATAGTTTGAGTGGATTACAGTTCAATACCATCTGGCAGTGTGATAGTATCCATCAGCAAAACACTACACACAGAATATCACACAAATTAGGAAAAATAATTGTACAGAATTTATGAGGTTATAGTCTCAACGCAAGGCGAGGGCAGTAACAGTGGTTGGCTAAACCTGTTTCCTCTGTATGCGCACACAGCGGTTCATCATGGCTTTACTGTACCTTTATGTAGTCACACCGACAGGTGTTTCGGAGCGAGCACGACAAATCAAGTTCCTAGAACAATGGTCAGAATAACTCGCTCCATCACAAGCCTAGTTGAATTGGTAGATACAAGATATTGATGACTTGGCACAAATATTCATAACTTCTACCATATTATTATTATTGTTTCCTTTAATTCCTAGCGGAACACAGGGCTTCAGCTGTGCGTCTCCATTACGTTCGGTTCTCTGCTAGAGTCTTCACCTCGCTCCAAGTCTGCCCACATGCTTTCATCTCCTCTTCACATCACCTCCTCCATGTCACGCCACCCTTGCACTGATGACCAACTCGCCATTTCCCATTCGGGTTCCACTCGAGCAATGGCTTGTCTAGTGATGTCACTTGATGGATTGTTTCCTCAGAGTATGGCCAGCCAATCCATCTCCATTTCTTCCTGCCTATTTGTTGCACAATCGGTTCCTGCTGAGTTGGCTCGGTCATTGCCAGAGATCCCTGTTGCTGATCTTTTCTGGCCTGCCAAATGATCTTGAGTATTAAGCGAAGACAACTGTTAATGAAGATTTGTAGTTTGTTTGAGATGCTCTTTATGACGCGCAGTGCAAGTCTCAGATCCATACAGTGATTAGCACTGACTTCACATTGGAGTTGAAAATCCGGATCTTATTTTTGCTGCTGATTGCTGTTGACCTCCACACTTTACAATTTCTAAGTCAAGCTTTACAACTCATACAAAGAGTCATAAATTTAAGTTATCCACGTCCATTTTGAATCGCGCTACACAAAAAATCTAAAACATTTCATTCAGAAGTGAATCATATATGAATAAAGTGGGAACTACGAAGAAATAAGAAGAGAAACGTGTAACGAAACCCGAACACTTAATGAAACCTGAAGGGAAGTTTTGAAAGCATTACTGTATATTCCAAACTTTCACAAAGGACATAAAAATATTTCTCAGCTCAAATCTTAGTTTAGGTTATAATTTTTGCTCTAGAATTTTATACTGTTTATTTGTGTTTGTGAGTAGTCAAAAATACTTTTCAAAAATAAAACAATAAGCAGCATCGAAATAATGTTTGTAATTTGGAGGAAATTGTCCACAGATTGTTGGTAATAATGCAGAAATCAGAAATCTATCACTGGAAAGAAGAGATGCAGAATTTTAAATTAGCAGTCAGCTTGAGTGAAAAAACTTTGTCTTTGGTGGCTGATCATCAGGATTCTGTTCAGGTTCAGAGATTGATATCGAGACCCTTGGTCTTCCCACAGCATGTTAGTTCCCAAGAAAGATATTCCGTTTAACGTTCTACGTAAGGAAGTTGAGACAGCTTGGTATAACGCACTCTGTATTTTATAAGTTTGTTAATTTCTGTATCCTACCTACCTACCTTCTTTACTACCACACCTTAACTTTTCCCAGGCTACTTAAGCAAGACTTTGTTACTCTGAGAAGGTCAATAAAAAAAGCTGCCGGTATGGTCAGGGGACTGTTGCCAAACCTTCTCGTTAATACTGTAGTAAATATTATTCTTTTAAGACCCTGAGCATCCTCTGTATACACAACTCTCTCCTTGCATCTCATCGGGTAGGACTAGAAGCAACTATTGAATATTGCATGCTCGGATGACCATGTATAAAACTCTGCAGTACCTTATTTAGCAGCTGCACATCCTATGTGACAAGATAAGTGTGTGGCAGGACATCAACAACCCACTGAGAAACTCTTAGTAAACAGCCCAATTTTTTCTCATTATAATAATGTTAATAATATTCTCACTTATTTTACTTTAATTCATACTTCACTTTGAAGTCAAACTGAAGTATGCGCTGAAGATGTTGCCTAGTTGTGGGGCAATGCAACCTTAACAAATTAACTATCCAGCTCAGAGAACAAAACCACATCAAAATCATCCACCTGAGCTAAAAATTTTCTCCATCATATCTAAATTTTGGTGTTCATGTCACTGTTAATTTGGTCATTTATAAGAAGCTAGGAGACGTTGAGCAGTAGGGAATTTTGGACTTAACGAAAGAGTGAAAACAGGTGTTCTCAGGTGACTCACATACAATTTTAATCGTTTCACCTTGTTCTATGCTGCCGTCTTTAGCTGGCTCCTCATAAAGTATTCCTCATGTTATCTTTGGACCAAAGCCCGAATTGTAGCTTCCCAATCAGGAGTGGAAGCCAGAGTTTCGAAGACAATCAGATACAGCCATATTTCTGACCACTAATGATGCTAACTGACGATCCACTATGGTTCTGTAATAGGTATTGTCGGTAGTCACGGGTAGACCTTCACGTCTTTAGGCTTCAGGGGAGGTCTGGCTGCAAAGATGAAACTTGGAATCACTGACTGAAGGTGACCATCAGCAGTGAAGCTTTCGACCTAATTCAACTTGACACGGGATACATCAACAAGTTGGGACACTGTGAGAATCGATAGACTGAAAGCTCTTCATTGATGTGGTGGATGTTGGTTCATGACCATTCTTAGCTGGTGGAGCGGTTTTCTTGAAAATTCCAATAACGAATGAGACTTTATTCTGCTAAACAGAGGATTGATCTTCTGTGCTCGTTTGAGGTGCACCTGCCATTGTTTCTTAATGGAGTAGTGTAGTCATGTACCTGCTGGTGCCCTTAGTTCTCCAGGTGCACATATGCGCTACGATAACGGTGTCAGGGAGTCTGAGGAGCTGGCGCGAAAGGGTTGGGCGAACTGTTTCACCACTGTTGTTACTGGAATCGAGGCTTGCAGCTATTTCCTGTGAATTAGGGATTCCTAGTAAGCATGAGGCATAAACTTGGGCTGATCACGTTTCCGCCCCATTATCTTTGTGTCGAGTTGCCAAATCCTCTTATCTTCTGACGTTTTACTACTAGTCAAACTACTTTAGGATGCCAGTGAGTGGTGAAAATTTTAAATGTGGAAGGACATCATTGCATTCTAAATTTATTCTTGGCCTATTATCCTTCATTTTTATTTAGATGAATAACATTTAGTGAATTAATGTAACCACTGGCCGATATATTCATTTGGGTCACGATGGGTTCAGATACCACTCCAGCTACCAAGCGTGAATTATAATTACTTATTATTATTGTTCCCTTGAGTTCCTAGTGGAACATAGGGCTTCAACTACACGTCTCCACTTGCTTCTGTCTTCTGCTGTACTTTTCACCTGCATCCATGTTAATCCATACTGTTTCCACTCTTCTTCACACGATCTCCTCCATGTAACCCTTCGACTTTCCACACGTCGCTTCCCTTTCGAGTCCCACTCGAGCACTGACCTGACGCGCGATGTCACCCAGTGGCCTCCTCAGCGAGTATCCAATCCATCTCCACCTTCTCCTGCATATTTGTTGGGCAATTGGTTCTTGTTTTGTTTGTTTGTTCCCATAGTTTCTTGTTGGTGATTTTTGGTGATTCCGGCCATCTGATCTTGAGTATAGAGCCAGCGAAGACAGCTGTTGTTGATGAAGGTCTGCAACAGGCTGTTGGAAATATTCTTTGTGACCCGCCAAGTTCCTGAACCGTATAGAAGACCTGACTGACTTGACGTCTTTTGTATTGAAAGTCCGAATCACTTTGTTGTTGATGCAGGCTGAGTGACGAAGATTTCCAGATTGGTTTCAGGTTGATGAATGTGTTTCTCGCCTTCCCGATTCTCGATTTGACATCCTCGTCCGTTCCTCCTGTAGTTGACACAATGCTTCCTAGATAAGTGAATGAACTAACCTCTTTCAAATGCCTCTTGTTGATGGTGACTGGCGCTGGATGTTGCTGCTGTTGTTGTTGTTGGCTGGTTATTTTCATAACCTCCGTCTTGTCTATGTTCACCTGGAGTTCTGTCTTTGCTGCTTCTTTGACTGGTTTTTTGGTTTTCGCTTGTAAGTCTTCAATTTTGTGTGACATCAAACATAAATCATCCACGCGCGAAATCCTGGTCTTCCAGTTTCTTCACGTCGGTCCAGGATATCCCTGTCTTCTCGTTTCCCACTGCCTGACGACGCATAATCCAGTCCACCACAATTAGGAATATCATTGGTGATAATAAGCACCCTTGTCTGACTCCTGTGTTTACTCCAAAGGCCTCGCTGAGTTTTCCGTTGTGGATCACTTGACATGTGCCGTTGTCGTACAGCTGTTGAATAAGGTTGATGAATACTTGGGGTACGCCATAGTACTTGAGTAGTTTCCAAATTACTTTGTGAATTACCTGGTAATAAATGTTTTTAGGACCTCAAAAACACAATGGCACGAAAACTCATTTGGTTCTTGTGTAATATTCCATTTCAGATGAATAACAATACATCGATCTTTGTATCAACTTATCCTTAGCCGGGCATTCAATGATTTACTCACTTAACTTGTAAAATCTCTTTAACGCATAATCCTTCTGAATCACAAAAGTAAATCCATTTCAGTTTATTGAATATCGAACATATTAAAACTTTTATTATCTTGATATAAGTATAAAACTTGGGCACTGTGATAGAGTATAACTCCATTATAATTAAGATTTTATTCTGATAAATCACACAGTGTTATACAGTAATATTAACTGATGACCACGTTTCAAGCACAAATTATTACTGCTCATAATCATATCAAGTTACTCACACAACTTTTTCCTTCATTTATATACGTGTGGAGTTGACTAGATATTTTTAAATAAAAATCAATATGGGATAGCAAGCATTCAGAAATAATAATATGAGTGCTATTGATCAGACACCCTCAGATGGGAAATAAGACGAGTATTTTGATAGTCAAAATAAGAAACTTGTTAGAATGTTGTGATTTGCTTGAATTGAAATAGAATTTTGAGATTATTTATTATCCTCCTCTGATTTGACTGACTGATGGTAATAATATCTTTCATATCTCTGGTATTTGCATTGAGTCATTTCTGTTGCATATGTTGTGTTGGGTGAAGACTTGATGAACCAGGCAGGATTCAGTAATCAACTTCTCTCTCCACCTACCTAGATTACTTTTCAGAATTTTAACCCTCTCCCATCCTATTGTGTGTTTACGTGATTATGCATGGAGTGCTATCACTAAGCTTTTTTCTGAATTGCTTATCTTCTCGGGGTCAACCATTCTTACCTTAGCTAAATTCTTATGTTCCGACAATCTGACTACCCCCAACCTACTAGTTTGACCTATGGTCTTAATCCCTCTATGTTAAAGTATGGTAATCCCCAATCATATTTTAGCTCTACCAATTTTTCGTTTTTGTCCATTCAATTTGTATACACTTCCTTTATTACGTCAGTTGTTACTATTACCATTCTCACTTTGAACTGTCCCCGGTATTATTTCACTTGTACCACTTGTCATTCTAAATCAATTCCTTTAAGCAACATTAAATTCTATGCTATTAAATTTCACACAATATTACGCAATGTTTTTATTTTATTCGATTTTTCTACTAATCCTATAATTAATTACACACCCTTTTCAAGTTCTATCCATCCTATGAATTATTCCATATTAAACATAAAATTATTTATCGCATTCCTACTAACTTTAATCTTGCTTTACGATTTCGTCTTCTACATACAGCTGAAGTGATAGGAATCTACCTGAAGAAGCCAAACCAATGTGTTCAGAAGAAATTCACACAACCACTTTCCTTACCTTGGCAATCATCGTTACATGAATGTATAAATGTGATTACTTCGTCCCCTCCTCCTAAACCTTTAAAAACCATAAAAATTATAATCGTCCAAATTATTTTATTATTTCTTTTCTGACTACTGCATCTTGAATTACATGTTATCCTTGTAGATTATTCTATTCTTATGACCGCTTCAACCTTTGTTACAAGTTATCACTGTCCAAATCGTCTTATTTTCTTTAACAATCTGTTACGCAACCAACCTGAGCATACGCTCATTCCTTAATTACTCCCGATTTTTCCAAAAATATGCATTACGCAAACCTTGTTTTGCAACCATTTCTACTTTTTACTTGTGTATATAATTATCACTGAATAGCTCAGTGATAACGTTTCTGACTGCAGCACTGGGTGACGCGGGTTCGAATCTTGTGCATCGGTTGCAAAGCGGTTAGGACGCTCGCTGATCATGCACATGGTCTGGGGTTCGATCACCGGCCACAGACGCTTTCCTTTACCTCGCTAAGCCAGAACTAAAAGCTGCTGAAGAGTAAAGGTTGGGCATGAGGCTAGCAACCCCATCCTGTAAAATAAACACTGCTACAGAAACTTCAAGCCCCTAGCTTGGAGCCCTATGATCCACTAGGGAACGTGAAGGAAAAAAAAATTAAACATGAAATCAGAGTTCAGGAATGCGAATTATTGGAAAACAATTGATGTGATCGCCATAATAATAATAGTAAGGATAAATTCATTCTATTGTTTATATAATATGGGCAATGATGATTGTATAGGTGAAGAATGTGAATACTAGTAAGGATAGAGGGGAAAATAACTACTGTCAGACAGCGATTCGATAATATAATAATAAATTGTGGAACCAAGAATAAAATGTACAACTACAGCACGATATAACAGTGATAATAGAATTAGCATTATAAATAAAAATAAAATAAATACAGTTATATGATGTCACTAGGAGAGATAACTATTTGAAAGTTTGGTTTGTAAGTGTTACTTTTGTTTTTACGAGTTGATCACGGATTGATATCAGCTAGAGAACCATTGAAATCCAAGGAGTACTGGCCAGCTGCTTCATCCTAGTTTGGCAATAATAGGCAATACACACCCACTGGAGTTCAAACCCAGCACCTTCCGGTTACAAAGCAAGCTTGTATACCATTTAGTCACTGGGACCCGATTCAATGGCTCATGAATTCCAACTTTTACCGATTTGTGATTTAGCTGTCCAGTACACCCTGGTTTTCAATGGTTCTTTAGCTGATATCACTCCGCGATCAACTCGTAATAACTATTTTAAATTTTGGACGAAGGCCAAGGGAGGGAGAGAGACCGAACAAACTTTTTCTGAAAACAAAGACTGGGTTGAAAACTCCTAATGGTAACTACTTCAACTATACTAAGTGAGCGAAGATGTACCAACCTAGGGCGTTAAGGTGGCACCTTGTAAAACAATTGTAGACTCAATTTTTGTCAGTCATGTACTCCGTGCTACCCCAAAGGTGTGCGAGTATGGGACTTCTGGTTGACTTAACAACTAACTCATTTACCTAACCACGTTGGAAAATGCTCTAGAAGGCAACGGTGGGCTTACTGAGTCATTCTACACCAGCAGTTAAATTTATAAAGACACATTAAAGTGGCCAGATTTGGTAGCTCATCCTTCAGCTGAGTAGGAATTATTCTGTGGGCGGTGAATTTTAAATACAATTTTGAGTATTAATTTTCGAAGTTTTGGTGCAAACAATTCAGCAGCTATGTCCTATTAAAACAGTCCGTTTTCAGGCATTTTTTTCCACTTGTTCTCCTTATCGAGACTTTAACAAATTTTTTGGGGTAACCACTCTCAAAAAATAAGTCTTCTATTTTCTATATTTCATCGTCCAAGGTATCCGTTGTACAGATTTTTCTGGCACGAAACATTTGTATGCAAGAGGAACAAATGACTTGAAATGGATGTATTGCGGAACCCATGCTGTCTTCCAGAAAATACCACTCTTGATCATACTTCCATCTTGCCTTATTCTTAGTATGATATCGAGAAATGATAAGGTGTTAACTTTCTCCTTTCACACATACCCAACGTCTCGAAGAGGACCCAAGAATCGACTTCATTATTATGCCAAATATATACATGTAATAATAATAATTATTATTTCTTTGGGTTCCAATTGGAACATATGCCTTCAGAAACACATCATTATTATACTCTGTTCACTGCAATCATTTTACTTGGTTTTACGATTACTCATCAGCTTCCGTCTACTTCTTACACTATCCCCTTCACGTCACCCTTTGAGCAACACTCAACTCTTTGCTTCCTACGCAAGTTCCACTGATTGACCAGGTGCATCATATCACCCAACGATCGATCACCTCACCGCCGTTTTATTCTACCTATTTGTTGAACGTTAGGTTACTGGAGGAAGCGTTGACAGAGTTGATTGTTACCTATCGTTTCTGACTGGCCACCTGATCTTCTACATCGTGCAGGCTGTTGGAAATGATTTTTGTTACACATCATGTATCAACATGTTGATTTCAGAGGAGTGAAGGCTTTCCAGATCCCGCTTAAGTTTGTGAAAGGGGAAAATATGTGTTTAGATATATTTATTTGTGAAGAAACATTGAAGCCAGAATTCAAATTCAGGTAAAGTTAAATTTTAAGCACCAACCACTTCAAATTAGTGAATGGCCTTGAACACAGTAATCGCATGAAAAAGGCTATTTTTCAAAATGCAATACGCAATACAATTATGAGATAAAATGCCAAAAAAAAACCTGTAGAAAAGTGTTACAGCGGATACTTTTCTCTCACAGGTGATAAGAACGACTCCCAGTTTAACACAGGAGCATCAATAGAAAGATTACACCACACCCTATACATGTATTCGTCTATATGACTATTAATAACATCCATGAATGGCTTTAATCTGGTTTTCCAACCTTCCCCAAAATCCTTCAATGGAGCTGATGTCGGTCTCTGTAATATTATTTGCTCGTTCACGGCCACGGTTGTATATTGTGTTTAATAAGACGGTTTCGTCTACATGTACAATGACACCTTTTCCTTCCAATAAAGAAATAAGTCCCTCTATTATCCAAAACGCTAAACCTCTGCAGTCTTTTTATCCCAAAACAATAATTGTTATATAGGAAGGAATTTTACATCGTTGCGTAATCAAACGAAAGAGAGAATGAAAACATCTGGTTACCAGGGCAGGAAAACACTGATATCCGCTTCTTTCTCAACGCATAAATTAGGTTTCAGGCGCTAAATGGTGATTGCTTTGGCAAATTCAACTCTTTTGCCTATTGATAATTTTGAACTATGATCTTTCAGCATCCACCTCATGATCCTTGACAAGGAGGTGCCTGGCACTGACACTGCTGAAAGCATATCTTTCCTTGAGATGTAGGCTTTTTGATACATGTTCATGAAATCGAAGGTATGGACTTCTTATTTCTTTTCTCCCAGACTAACTGTTCCTGCAAATACATGTAAATTGTTATACACAGCTGGAGTTAACGTGAGAAGGTTATCTGTACGTAAACTTAATAATGTATTTAGCCTGTAGGCAGCTGATGGGAAGCCAAAGGAATAAATGATGATATCATTTTATCCTGCACAAACTGTTGTTGCTTTTGCTTCATTCAAATTCCACAAGGATATACATGTACAGCAACAGATCTGCTGAAACGTTTTATACTCACGACACCTCTACATGAACAAATCCTTCATTTTTTAATCAACCCCACATCTAAGCAAATAAGTTAGAGCAGATGTTAGATTCGAATCAACCGGAATAGAAGCTTGAATTCACTTGAACAAAATTCATTGGCCCATTCAAAGTCATTGATGTGGCTGCACTCCATTGGTAGTTACTGGTGCTTAAAGTTTAACTTGCTCTGAATTCATTTAACCGACTTAACTGTTTCCATGATTCTTCTAGTATATAGTCACACAGTGTTTTGTATTGCCATTGCAAGTAACCTGCTAAGTATTAGCTAAGAAAAGAGGAATACGGGAACTGTGTCATTTTATTGTCAGAGACTCTACGTCAAACAGTGAGGTGCATGATACCACCAATGAACTGATAAAACCAGCAGACACATCAACTGAGATCTACAACACTGCCTCATTTACAATCCAAAAGGATGCTAATCTTGAACCGAAATACTTCATCGGTAATATTTCTGTCAGCAGCACTGTGTAAATCCAGAAGTTGAGACGTAACTGCCTCAAGGTTACTAATAGTTTATATTAACGATTGTTAACCAATATGAAACCTAGACTCACCGTCCTAGTTTAACGTATTCCAGCCAAACACTCAGTACATAGTATATACTTTAGAAATGATACAGAGAAATAGCTTTAAAGAGTACATAGGCATTAATAACTCTTCAACTGTTCGATACCTTAACCCATCACAATTTCAAAATGACATGTACCACAACAGAAAACTCAGCGAGGCGTTCGAAGTAAATACAGGAGTAAGACAAGGCTGGCTGCCTACTATCACCCATGATGATATTCTGGATTTCGTGCCTGGATGATACATATCTAATGTCACACAAACGAGGAGACTTGCAGGTGAAAATTAGCAAACTTAAGGAAGTGGCAGTCAGTGAAGACGAGATTCCTGGTGATTATAGAGAAGGCAGACGGAAGTGCTGAAGATAACCAACCATAACTAATCACCATCAATGAGAGAAACTTGCAAGAGGTCACTTCCTTCACTTATCTAAGAAAACATCATTTCCAATAGAGGTGAAAGGGATGAAGACGTCAAAGCTCGCCAGGTACGGAAAGGTAAGATATGCCTTCATCAACCTGAAACCAGTTTGAAAATCTTCTAAACTCAGCACAAGAAAGAAGGCTTGAATTTTCAACGCCAATGTCAAGTCAGTTCTTCTATACGGATCAGAAACTTGACCAGCGTGTCGCGAAAAGGATTTCCAACAGGCTACAAAAGACTTTCATGAACAACTACCACCTTAGCCGACTCCATACTGAAGATCAGATGGTCAGTGAGAATTAGCAACAAAAAACTATGGGAACAAACCAATCAAGAGCCGATTGCTCAACAAATATGTGCGAAAAAGTGGAGATGGATCGGGTATACAATAAAGGGACCGTAGAATGATATAGCGCGACAAACCACTGGTTGAGTGGAATCTGGATGGGAAGCGAAGAGTGGGTCGTTCTAGGGTGACATGGAGGATATCACCTGAGGAAGAGATGAGAGAGTTTGGTCAATCATGGATCTAGCTGGAGAGGAGGGCAGATATGTTGTTAAATGTCTATGTTCCACTTGGAACCTAAGGGAACAATGATAATAATAATAATATGCAGCTCCACCGTTGTCAGTGACACGGAATTTCTGTGATGAAAACAACCGCAAATAGCTGAAACATTCTAAAGAAATAAAAATACCTACTTTGGGAAAAATATATATTTTATCGGCGTTTTTTCAAAATACCATTAACCCATAACATTTTTTTCCTTTATTTCTGGTTTTATTCTCAAGTAAGTAGCCATTAATATTAAGGAATTGAACACACTGAATAATGAAACTTGGATTCACATTTTATCACATGCATATCTACGTCTTTATAACTTAAGATAAAAAGTAACCACAATAATAACTTACATTTTTTCAGATATTATTATATTTTGTAGTACACACTATATCTAGTGAAATCTAAATTATCATTTCGTGCCTTTTTTAAGTTTTAAGTTAATTGAAGAGACGAAAAACAATATGGCGGATAGTGTGAAGTGATTTAAACAAAAAGTGAAGAGAAACCCTTTAAAACATTTTACAAAGTGAAAAGGAATTTATTTGTCAAAGTAATAAATTAATACCTCAGTTCTGTATTTTGGTGCATTAAGAATATTCCCGAGGAAGTTTACATACCGATATTAATTTTACCAAGGTTCTTTTTTACTTAAACTAATGGGAATTTGAATTAAATGTAATTCTCGCTCAATTTTAAAGTTCACAAAACAGCTTTATACTACTAAAGATAATGGCAGTGAATAGGTGAGCTAATTATAAGCTGGTTCAGTCTATTCGTCTAGTATAGCGCTCAGTTATCAATTCCACAGGCCATTGAGGGGAATTCTTTAGTAAAATCAAACTCCTACTTCGTCTTTAGTATTTACTAAATGCATCTATAAGAGAAATATTGGAAAACCAAGGTGTACTATAAAGCGATTTCACTCCTGTTTGGGACTCTTCAGCCTGAATGAAACCACAAAGCTACGTATGTTCATCAGTCACTGACTATATTCAGGAAGTTGCCTGGATTTCCAATGAAGCGTCTTGAAGAGTAGGACTCGTTATGTCAGGCAACAGGATGGTTACTCACCTATAAAGGTGGTTGGTGGTTGCGCCATATATCACGAATTATCAGAAGTTGGAATCCATGGACTATTGTTTAGAGTCCCAGGGGTTTAATAGTCTGTTGAATTGACTTATAACCGGACGTTCCTGAATTCAAAACTCGGATGAAGAGTCCTGAAATAAGACGAAACTCCGCTATTTTCTAGTGGTACTCTAACTTACATCAGGTCGTAATAAAGCCGGTTACCGATGGAATCCATGCAAAGTAGCCTCTGAAAATACACATATTAGCATCAGTCGTCTGCCACACTAACGATATCTCAAATTAAAATGAGTCTAATGTCATTAGAATTGTTGATCATTTAGCAGAAACATAATAGATTCCGGTACACATTTCATGCTAAGGAGTCGGAATTACTGTTCCCCGCTAAATGTGTAGGTGAATGAAATTGTCTCAGGAATTAAAAATTCAAATAAAGAGCTACTGTTATTTTGGATCAATTTTATTTTAAAATAGCTTGATTTGTTATGATTATTACCATCCCCTTTGGGTTCCGAGTGGAACATACGCCTTCAACAGCACATATCCACTTCATTCTATTTTCTGCTATCCTACTTATATGGATTCATAATTTCCTACTTTCTCTCAACTTCTTTTTCTTACCACATTCGACCGATGGTCAGCATTGAGCGCGATGTCATTCAATGGTCTCCTCGGTGTGTGCCACCTCCATCTCCATTTCCTTCCACATATTTGTTGAACTATAAATTTTATTGGTTATTGTCTCCGGCTGTCCATTTGGATCTTCAACAAGGAGTCAGTGAAGGCAGCTGTTGATCAAAAATCTGCAGTCAGCTGTTGGAATCACTTTTCATGACTCGTGAGCCAACTGTCTGACTTATACAGAAGAGCTGACTTATGTCACTTTTGACTTGAAAATCTGAATCATAATCTCTACGCTGAGTGCAGAAGATTTCCGAACTAATTTCGGAGTAATGAATGTCTGCCCTACATTTCCCAATCTGTCTACTTTTGACATCTACATCCATGTTATCCTCCTGTAGTTGAAACGATGCTTCCTTGATAAGTGAATGAAGTGACGTCTTCCAAATTTCCTCCGTTGACATTGACTGGTGCTGGCTGGTTGTTGTTGTTGTCGTTTCTGTTGGTTAGTTATCCTCATCATCCGCATCTATTCTATATTCACCTGGAGTCCTGACTTTGCTGCCTACCTATTGATCCGGCTGTGTTGGTTTTCGCCCGCAAGTCTTCAAGTTTGTGTGATATTAGGTATAAATCATCGATTAAATCTAAATTTTCTAAAGTCTTCTTATCGATGGTCCAGCGTATCCCTGTGGTTACACTCTCTGTTCATAGTCTGACATAACTAGGAAAATCATTGGTGATAAAAGACAGCCAGATCTGTCTTACTCCTGTATTCACTTCAAAAGATAATTCGAAAATCACACCTAATTACGTCTATGCATAAAAGTAGAATGAATTCTCCAAAATGTTGAGAGGTATTCTTTGTATGTACGTGTAACTGATTGACTGACTTTTCATTCAATGATTCCTTGATCCAACACAAGAAAATGTCTCAGATCATTACATAGCATTAGGGAATAGTAAAATGCCTAACACTGTGATGATTTTGGACTCAATGGAATCCTTAGAGAGTGTCACCAATTTTTTTTCAATAGTTACAGTTATTTCAGTCCTACTGAATACCTCGAAATGAGAATAGATTCTGTATGATTGACGCTTTCGCTACCGTTAACAATAATAAGCTCACTAGTGACTTGCCCTTTTCAGGTAGGTAGTTGCCCGGGGTTCTAGTGAGAAGTCGTGACCAGTAGGGTGCAGCAGGTCGGGCGTGAGGACGAATACTCGCCGAAGACATTGGCTAGGGGTCGCGCTATGTTGTGAATTGGTAGAAGTTAGAACTCAAGGGCCATTGGATCGGGTCCCAGTGGCTTAATGGTATACGGGCTCGCCTTGTAACCAGAATGTCCTGGGTTCGAATCCCGGTGGATGCGTACTGATGAAGAGTCCCAAACAAGGACGAAACAGCTGTCCAGTATTCCTAGGTTTCCAATGGTTCTCTAACTAATGTCAGCTAATGATGAAAATCCAATAAGCCTATTAGTTTAAATTTTATTTGGTTAGCTTCTTGATAATGACTAAAAATAAAGACATTCAAGTATTGGTTGGTAAGGATTTGATTGATTGGTTACAGGATTTCATCATGAGCTGATATCAGTTACAGAAGCACTGAAATACCTGCACGGAGTACTGGAAAACTGTTTCCTCCATCCTAGTTTAGGACTCTTGAGCACACCACAGAGGTTCGAAACCAGTACCTTCTAGTTACAAGGCAAGTTTGTAGACCATTAAGCTACTGGAACACGATCCGAAGGCCCATGAATTCTAACTTATGTTACTAACTAGGTGACCTGAGTTCTAGTGTGAAGTCGTGACCAGTAGGGTGCAGCAGGTCGGGTGTGAGGACAAACACTCGCCAACGATGACATTGGCTGGTGATTGCGCTATGTTGTGAATTGGCAGAAGTTGGAATTCATGAACTGGCCACTGCATAGCGTCCCAGTGGCTGGATGGTCTGCGAGCTCGCCTTGTAATCGGAAAGTCCTGGGTTTGAACCCGGCCGGTTGGTGCATACCACTGAAGAGTCATAAACTAGGACGACAGAAACAGCTGTCCAGTACACCCTGCAGGTTCTCCGATGGTTCTGTAACCAATGTCAGCTCATGATGAAAGTGTATAACAAATTCTTGATTATTTCATTGCTATAGCTCTGAGTTGATTATTCTTTCTATTCGGCTATTCGGTCTCCAATACTGAACGAAGATAGTTAGCAATCAATGAAAGCCTAAAATAACCTGTTAGAAATACTTTTCATGACAACCACGATCTAATTATATCTCTGAACCATATATTCAAGCGGTGACTTTACACTGATCATGTCCATTGTGTTAATGCGCAGTACAGCTCCAAATTGATTTCATAGTATTGAAAATCTCCCTCGTTTTTCTGATCCTGGCTGTGACATCTCCAGCTGAATCAATTGTGTCTGCATCATGTGAATGACTGATGCTTGTCTCTCTTGTTGTTTGCTGTTGTTGTTATTGTTGTCGGTTATGACAGACATTAATAAAGATACTCTGTGATGATTGCTGCTCACAAGTGCAATGCTTTCTAGTATAACAAACCTACTCTAGAAACATATCAGGAAATAAATATTTATTCATGGATATATGTATATATATACATGGATAGATGGGAAAACATAGCGATTGAAACGTTCCCTCTCACCCCAAAAGTATGGTGAAGGTGTGTAAATGACACATTCACTGTACTTAGAACACAGGATATAGATAGGTTTTTCAAACACATTAACTCTAAGGTAAAGGCAATTCAATTTACTTATGAATTGGAAAGTCAGGAAGGGGAACTGCCAATGTTAGATTGTAGCGTAAAAAGGAAATAAAATGGGAAGTTAAACATATTGATGTGTTTACAAGAAACCCACACATTCAAACAGATATTTGTACTTCCGATCATCGCATCTTATGTCAGTGAAAAATAGGATTGGTGGAATGTTCAAGTGAAAGAGCAAAAAAACTAAGTAGTACCAAGGAGGCGAACCAACCAGAAACCGATTGTGAAACAAATAGGCAGGAAGAAATGGAGATGGATTGGTTGGTCGTACTCTGAGGAAACCATCAAGTGACATCACTAGAAAAGCCATTGCTCGAGTGGAACCTGATAGGGAAGCGGCGAGTTGGTCGTCAGTGCAAGGGTGAGGGTGACTTGGAGGAGCTGATGTGAAGAGGAGATGAAAACGTGTGGGCAGACTTGGAGCCAGGTGAAGACTCTAGCAGAGAACCGAACGCAATTGAGACGCCTGGCTGAAGCCCTATGTTCCTCTAGGAATTAAAGGAAACAATAATAATAATGACGAAGGAGAATCTAAGACAGGAAGTGAGACGTATAAGAGAAGCCTTGAAACAATAATTACGCTGATAAATTAGACAGAAAGTATGTAGGGAAATGTAAAAATAATAATAATAAAATAAATAATGATAGTAGTGATAGTGATCATTATAATAATAATTGTAATATTAATGTCAACATGCATGTCAAACAAGCGCAAGACAACACCAACAATAAGCAATGGAAATCATCAGTAGAAATTCTATACAAGGAAGGAACCTCGGAAACCTTATGCAGGATTTTTAACTAGGCAGACAGGAATAAAGGTGGCTGGTTTTCAAACCAACAACAAACGCAATTAGAAACAATTTTTTTCGGTTAAAGGATGAATCCTGCGGAGCCTTTAAAACAAAACTATTTAGTTTATCTAATACCCTGTCTGCAATGATCGACAGGTCAAATAAATATATCAAAGTAGTAGAATAGGTGCAGTCAGTCAGACTAGCTGAGCATAAAGACCTAGCAAAATCTAGATTAGTTGACCTGAATAAGAAAAGAAATCTAGAGGATAGTTCAGCTATAGGACTCACTACATGCAGTTACACACAAGCATACAATAGGATGTGATCAGATGACAGCTGTAAGATGAAATGTAACAGGGTGAAAGGAAGCAGAGATTGATAACAGAAGCTTTGTTTATCTAATCAACTCCAAATACGTGTAATAGGAATGATTCAACACATGTCCCAGATATTTGGAAAATCCTACTACCCCAACGACGACAAATAGGAGAGAACAAAGAAAATCATAAAACTGAAGTTTCGAAGTCGTGTGAATATAATTGATATGATTATGAACAATGATAAATTTTGTTCGAAACCTTGTCATCCAGAATGTAATAATACTGTTTCACTGTGTGATACATCTAATATACAAACTAATATGGAATTGCTTACTACTACATTGCCCAAGTTTTACACATATATAAATATTGATTTTGTCTTTAAAAAAGAAAAAAACAATTCATCTCCTTGGGTGTTTCAATTTTATGCTTTTCATGTTTAAATAACATAATTTTGTTTCTTCACCCCACTTATACACTTCTTATTTCTGCCTCAACGCTTAGCAACTTAAAACACGTTCTCTTTTTTTGTTAGTTGATTGATGGTAAAACTGATGAGTTTTCAGGAGTACGTGTGTGTATGATTTTATCCAGACAAATAAGCGTGATGATTAGTTTTCGAACAGACGTTTCAATTTCACCTGATTACCCCCCGAGAACACCCCTTTTTACTACTACTACTACTACTACTACTACTAATACTAATGTTCTCACTACTAAGACTTATACTACTGAAGTTTCTTTTCAGTAGAGACAAACCGAGTGTAACTTAATCCACTGTGTTTTTATGTTTTATACTTCTCAGCGTTTTGTGTCTTTACCTTTACATTTTAAATGGTTTATCTTCACAGTGTATGTGACTAGGGTGAGGGTCAGGAAAAATGCCTTTTAAATATTTTAACTACTTTCTTTAAAGATGGTAAGAGAAGATAATTTAAATTGTTCAGTCAGCGTGATAGAAAGAAAATTTGTGAAAAAAAATGTTTTCAATGTCTAGAAATTTAGTGATCCATTAGCTGTAGAAAGAGACACACAGCGAATGAAAGAGAGAAAGAAGTAGAAACAGGATGGATGGGGAGAGAAACTTCATTTTATTTTCCACTGTCCTCTATTATAGATGGGCCCATGATAGCCCGTAGTCTCTCATCTCCTCATCCAGCGCACACGATCTCCTCCATGTCAGTCTCGCATCGACGACCCACTCGTTGTTTCCCATTCCGGTTCCACTCAAGCAATGGCCTGCATTGAGCGCCAAATTATTCGACGGTATCCTCAATGTGTGCTGTGTCTATCTCCATTTTTACCTACATATTTTCCTGAACAACAGGTTATTGGTTAGTTTGTTCCACTGCAGAGTTTCTTGTCCGTAATTCTTTCCGGCTGACCATTTGATCTTCAACATGAAGCCAGTGAAAGCAGGTGTTGATAAAAGTCTGCAGCCACCTGTTGGAAAATGCTTTTCGTGATATACCTTCTTACTGACCTATATAGAAGAAGAAGTGACTGTGCGTCGGTGGCACAGCTGTTAGGACTGTGCCGACCATGTACATGCTCCGAGGGTTCGATCTCATGCCGACGCACACTCGATGTCAGTGGTCGGCCTGCACAATTAGGGCTACCGATATCACACGCTAAAAATTCCATACTTGTACCAAAAAGTACTGAGTGGAATCAAGCTATAATCAAAAAGAACATTTGTGTTCATAATCCGAATCTTGTTGTTCGTGTGCAGAGTGCAGAAGATTTCTAAATTGATTTCAGATTGACTTTGGGTGGTTGTCATTATCATGAGTATGCTTCAATGGACTTAGTTACTTCATTCTTCACATTTATCAAATTCAAAGTTGCAATTTTAATCGTCTTTATGTAATCAGCTTGTGAATGCAGCACTGTCAAATGATTTTCATAAATGTTTTAGGTAGCTTTATATCTGAAACGATCACTGTTCTTATTTTAAATTATATTTGCCACATCAACCAACTTTCAGAGATTAATTTTTCAGTAGATTGTGTAATCACCTCGCCAATTTTTCTTTTCTCTATTACGATGTGAAATATTGGTATTTAACACAAAATGATTGAGCCAGTAAAGAATATCCTCTTCGATAACTTCCTCTTCTGGCTCTACAATTATATATATGCATGTTTATAAACATAGAATATTCTAGAATAGTAGTCATTAACAATATAAGCGTATTTTAAATAATATCGATTTGTAAAGTAAGATCACAATGGAATTACCACAGTTCATTAAAGATGCTTAAATTATAATAATAACAATAATAATAAAGATATAGTAGCAAAAAGAATATCAACTAAAATTAGGGAAATTTCTACAAAAATTCAGGATCATTCAAACCTAGATGGCCAAGCGAGTAAGGATAATGTCTGAACTAACTTTTTTTAGATGCACATCTGAGGCTTGTCAATATGGATCCCAACAGCCTTAGCAATATTTAGTAGACGGACTCTTGAGGCAAAACTGAGATTCGTAGGTATGCGATAAATGACCATGAAAGCATAGTTAACGTCAATCTTGTGTTTTGTATCCACAAGATGAAATAGAATAGCGCTACGAATACATTTTGTTTGTCCTTTTCTTAACCACACAGGGTGATGTTCGGAGATTTAACGAGAAACATGCCAGATTGCACGGCCTATGTAACTGGATCCACAGGAGCAGTTAAATTGGTAGATACTACATACCAACAAATCTTAACTTCACCTTAAGAGTTCGATTACTAAATATTGCTGAAGCAGTTGGGATCCCTATTAACAAGCCTATTTGTGCATCCAAAAGAAGCTTTTTCAGACATTATCCTTACCTTGGCCATCTAGGTTTGAATGATCCTGAATTTTTGTAGAAATTTCCCTAATTTTAGTTGATATTCTATTTGCTACTATATCTTTATTATTATTATTATTTAAGCATCTTTAATGAACTGGGGTAATTGCATTGTGATCTTACTTTACAAATCGATATTATTTGAAAAACACACTAATAATGTTATTGACCACTAATCTAGAATATTTTATGTATATAAACATGTATACATATTGTAGAGTCAGAAGAGAAATTTATCGAAGAGGATATTCTTTGCTGACTCAATTATTTTGTGTTCTGTAGATGTCTTGATGAATATTTTTGCTATTTTAAAATATTGCATTGTTCATTTTATGTGTCAGTGAAGACTCTTTTTTAATGAAATTGCAGTAGAAAGATAACCATTTCCCCCTGAATAACAATAAAATCATTTCCAGGTAGCTCTTCCTAGATTTCTATTGAGTTTTTCATTCTCTGTTTTTTATTCCTTTGCATTCCCAGTGGAACGCAGAGGGCTTCAAGCCCCTGTGGCTTGAAGTTTCTGTAGCAGTTGTGATTATTTTTTTACAAGATGGGATTACTAGCTTCATGCCCAACCTTCCTTCTTTAGCATTCTTCTTACTATTGGCTTAGTAAGGTAAAGGAGTGCGTCTGTGTCCTGGGATCGAACTCTGGACCACCTGCATGGTCGGCGAGCACTCTACCGCTGTGTACTGAGTTTTAAATCTCAGAAAATTAGAAAAAAGATATTCATAAATACAATTTTTACTAACCCACCGCATGCATAGTCGGTTGGTATTGTGGTAGTTTAAGGTTTATTGAAAACAGATTACCATGCACAATCACACGACTAAAATTGCATAATCACTATTACCTGACTTAAATTCTTTAGTCTTTTTCTTCGATGGTAATTAAGGTTAACTATTATTTTTTTAAAAGCAAAGATATGCTTGAAATATAGAATTTAGAAAATTAGTTGAAAAAAAGGAAAGTTGTGTGTAGCGCAGCTGTTCTGTTGAAATATTGAACGCATATGTTAATAGAAAGTTTAATTAACTTTCTCAGTAGGAAATTGTGTGCGTGTTTTGCAAATTTTGAAAGAATGTCGAAGTTTAGATTGTGAGAATAGACTCTTCAGGCTAATAATATCTGTACGAAAGTGTCTAATGAAGATAATAAAATTTTATTTTAATAGATTACACAGTGTTATTCAGGAATATTAACTGATCACCACGATTCAAGCAAAAGCTATTGCTCATAATAATATCAAGTCACTCACACAACTTTCTTGCTTCATTTATATACATGAGTGGAGCTGATGATTAGACATTTGAATAGAAATCAGTATAAGATAATTTACATTCAGAAATAATAATATGAGAGTTACCAATTAAATACAATCAGATGGGAAATAAGACGAGTGTTTTGATAGTCAAAATAAGTAACTTGTTGGACTGTTGTGATGTATGTGAATCGAAATAGAATTTTAAGATTATTTACTATTTATTAAATTCACTAGTGAAAGAAATACAATTCACATTTGAATTAGAAATTGAACAAAGAGAATTAGCCAAGATGTTAGATTGTAAAATAAAGCCAACTGAAGAAGGTAAACTGCACAGTAGCGTTTATAAAAGCCAACGCATTCTAATAGATACTTTGACTTTAATTCACCTCATCCGTTATCTGTAAAGGCTGGCTTAGTTAAGTGTCTAACAAACCGAGCAACAGCACTAAGTAGCACAAGAAAAGACCTAAACGATGAAATGAAACAGATAGAATAATAGCTGGTTGGTATCAAATAACTATCCTATAGAATTCATTAAGAATATTAAGAAAGGTCAAAAGAAAAAAATAATGGTAAAACTAGCAGTGATAACACAAATAAGAGAGAATATGAGGCATCTACTTTTATACCATATAAAGAAGGGATATCCGAGGCCCTACGTATGATTCTAATTAAGGCAGGAATTAGAGTAGGGTTTAAACTTACAAACTCACTCAGTTAGGACATGCTCTGTAAGCTGAAGGACGCTGTCGGTTGATCAAATTAAACAAAATAATATAATTTACAAATCACCTTGCAATGACCGTGAGTTAATTTTAAATGCTCTATTAACGTCAACCTTATGCTCACTATCTACAAGATGTGTTAAAGTAGAGATACGTATAGATCTTGTTTGTTCCTTGCTTAAACATGCTGAATGGTGTTTGGAAATACGACAATGAATCTGCCTAATTGTAGGCAAGATATGGCTGGCTCCGCAGCTGCAGTCACACTGGTAGATACATATAGAGGAGGCAAATTAAGCTAGTAAATCCTTATTTCTTGAAAGTAGAATAGGGGTGGTTCTGAAGAGACAACGTACTTCTGCTGCATATTAAGCTCTCTCAACTGCACTCTTCAGGCGATGTGTTATTATTTCGCCGATATTGTCACCGAAGATTTGTAGTTTTATGGATAGTGGTTTTTTCGGTACTGTTGCCATACTGACTCTTCTGAGTGCTGAATTCATATCCTCAGTCCTTCTGCTTTCTCAATGTCAAAATGGGGAATGTTTTTATATTAAAATGCGTATGACAAATATTTCATTATGATGCAAATGTTAAGCCTGATGAAAATTTACCGAAAATACGTGTTTGCTTAAATTGTGTGCTGTAGTGTTCAGGGGTTATTTAAATCATATATTTATTTAAAACATTTACATCCCGATCCGAATTTAAAGCGCGATTTAATGAACTCATCAAATTTCGGTAGAACTCTTCAGCTGAACACTCTACGTACATGGATATATACACTGGTGGAATATATAAGGAGACGTAAGATTGATAAGCTAATAAACTAAATTGAATCATACATGGAAAATGACAAATGTGAATGTTTTTCAGGTCAATAACATGGCATCTTGTGGACTGAGGACTTGATATCGACGCTGTACAGTCATTCACTATTCTCAACAGACAAAGAAACAGGAAGATGCTTGCAATTGCGGGGGCTTGTGTAATTCGAGTTGATAGACTGGGTCACTGTGCACAAAAGGAGATGGTCGTCACTCTGAATCTACCATGGCAATCAGTTTAACTTATTAACTGTTATTATTATTATTAACACTTCATTGTACCTCTTATTATTATTATTCCTGATTCATTTAAAACAGTCTTTTATCATTAGCATTATTTTAAGTCACTTCAGCAATATTATTATCAATATAACTATAACTATTTATTTTTTTATTTTTATTTTTGATTACAGCTTGATGCCACACCGTATTTTTCGGTACATGTATGGAATTTTCATCATGTGATATCGGTAGCCCAAATTTCGCAGGCCGACCATAGATATCAGGTGTGCGTCGGCAGGAGATCGAACCCCGGACCACATGCATGGTCGGTGAGAGTCCTAACCACTGTGCCACCGACACACAGTTCGCAATTCTTGATAAACCTAAGTTCTTTCTCTAATGACTAATTGTTTATCGAAATGATGTAAATGAACCGCATAATGCATTTTGTCTTAATTTTAATCTCTCGTATACTCCCTCTCCCCTTATCTATTTGAACATGACCTGGAAAACCTTCGCACTTGTCTTTCTGCATGACTAATTCAATAAAGTTTATCTGCTTATCAGTCTTTTATCTTCCAATGTAATTTCAAAAGTATACATATATCTGTGTATTCAGAGTAATCAGCTGACGAGTTCTACCGAAATTTGATAAATTCATTAAATCTTGCTTTATTAACCTTCGTTGCTTGCTTTAAATTCATTATATTCTTATTTGTGTAAAACGTGGGCACTGTGGCAGTTAATAATTTCATATTGGTTTGTTTATTAGATGTATCACACAATGAAACAGCAGTATTTACTGGATGACAGGGTTTTGAACACATCTACTATTCTTCGTAATCTTATCAATTATAATAACACAACTTCGAAACCTGAGTTTTATAGTTTTCTTTGTTCTCTCCTATTTGTCGTCGTTGGCATAGTAGAATTTTCCAGATATCTGACTGGATAGGTGTTGAACGGTTCCTATTCCATGTATTTGCAGTTGATTCGATAAACAAAGATTCTGTTATCAATCTCTCCTTCCAGCCTGTGACATTAGATTTTAAAACTGTCATCTTACCCCACCTAGCTTAATGTATGCTTGTGTGAAAATGCATGTACTGAGTGCTATAGCTGAACTATTCCCCAGATTTCTTATCTTATTCGGGTCAACCAATCTAGATTTTGCTAGGTATTTGTGCTGCTGCACTAGCCTGACTGTACCTGTTCTACTACTCTGAGCTATTTATTTGACCTGACAATCATTGCAGGTGAGGTATTAGATAAACTAAATAGTTTTGTTTTAAAGGCTTCACAGGATTGATCCTTTAACCAAAAAATGCTACTTTTATTCCTGCCTGCATTGTTAAGAATTCTGCGTAAGGATTCCGAGGTTCCTTCTTTGTATATGAGTACTACTAATGATTTAGATTCCTTCGTGTTGTCATTATATTGCGCATCTTTTCACATATATGTCGTCATAATACTACTGTAATTATAATCACTACCACTATTATCAATATTTATTTTTACATTTCTAACATACTTTCTGATTAGTTTATCACGGTAATTAATAAGTTTCAACGCTTCCAGCATATATCTCACTTCCTGTCTTGAAATTTCCTGGGTACTTCTTAGCTTTTGTGCTGTATTACTTAAACATTTGACCAATCCTATTTTCACTGACATAGGATGCGATGCTCGGAAGTCCAAATATCTGTTTGAATGTGGGAGTTTCCTGTAAACATATTAGTATGTGTTTAAGTTCCCATCTTCTTTCCTATTTACGCTACAATCTCACATTGGAAGCTCCCTTGCTGACTTTCCAATTCACAAGTGAATTGAATTGCCTCCACCTTTGAGTTAATATGTTTGAAAAATCTATCTGTTTCCTGTGTTCTACGTTCAGTGAATGTGCTATCAACATACCTCCACCATACTTTTGGGGTGGGGCTTCTCACCAGTTCCTGAATATATCTGCCACAACCGGGGATATTGGTGACCCTGTGGCAACTACCTCAATTTGTTTGTATATTTTCCTGGGATTTTAATACTGTAGAAGTCAGGCATACCTGAACTCTGAGCATTATGTCCTCAAGTGGCCCTTTCATCCTAAATTCGAGTTCTTGGTCGGATATGAGTTTGTTTTTGAATGCCTCTATTTTTTTATTCCTTCACGTTCCCAGCGGAACATAGGGCTTCAAGCTAGAGGCCTGAAATGTCTATAGCAGTGTTTATTTTAACAGGATAGGGTTGGTAGCCTCAAGCCCCTCTTTACCAGTCTTATTACTGATTTCGTTGAAAAGAGAATTTTCTTCGCTACAACTGTCTTTTTATTTAGATAATTCATAAGTATTTGAATTTCGAAAATCAAACATCGGTCTAATTATGCATCCTGACTAATGAACTTTAACAACACCATACATCCTACTGGGGTTATTAGTTTTGGGCATTGAATTAAACTATTTAGACGCATCTACACACAGCTTCATTCAGCGTATAAGGTCCTCTGTGTATTTGTTAACCTTATTCATAACGGTGTCTATTGATTTATTAATTTCTTTATATGGTCCTGTTTGTATGTGAGTATTTGACTTGTCCAAATAGTCTGACTTGTCTAATAGTGCTGTTGCATTTCCTTTGTCTGACTTTTTGATACCTATATCCTTGTTATCCTTAAAGTGTTTCATGGCTTCTATCTCTGGTTTTGCTAGGTGAGGCTTTCCACGTTTTGTCGTTTTAATGTAAGTGCACATTGTGCCCATGCTTCGTCAGCCATTATTTTGTCTATCCCACTTAGGTCTATTTCTATTTTAGGGATGATATCCTCAGGTTTATATATCCTAATATATATATATATATATTCCTATCAAAAACTACTGTTTCCGATAACGTTATCTGCTCTATGTTAGAATACAACAGCCAGTAAATGCAAACGAGAATTAAATCCCAAACATTATCATTTTTACATATACAAGATTAAATAATAGTCTGCTGACTGTCGATCATCGTCTAAATGCATATAAGATGGAACTCATGTGACATTGAAAAGGGACCTGATTCTATGCCTATAATCTATCTCCTCATTGGTTTTTGTATTCTAAAATTTACAGATTTCTATATGTACAGCCGGAAGAATAAGTTATTGAAGTTACAAGTGTTCGGTTAAAAACATTCTTGTTCTGAATGAAACATTTCCTGAAGATCTACTCTTTATCTTGAGCTTCCGGGATAGGAATAATAGGAGATTTTCCCCCTAGCACTCAAAGTTCAACATTCCAATAAAGCTAAAATTATCTCTATCCTTTGTATGTTTGTAGTAGTTAAAACATATTTTTCTAAAATACATCTTAAACTGCCTTTCAAACAGGTATGGTAGAAAGAAGTTTGCATAAATAAAGTCATCTGAAATTTTTTGTTTTAATGTTTAAATACTAAGCGAAATTTATTTCGAACAGGATAATATAATTTTTGTAAGATTTTAAATGAAATCTTCGTTTTCCCTCTTCAAAAACATAACGAATCTTCAGGGAGTACTGGACAGCGTTTTCCTGTTTAGGGCTCTTCATCAGTACGCACCCATAGCCAGGATTCCAACCCAGGACCTTCCGGTTACAAGTCTTGTAGACTATTAAGCCACTGGGACCTGATCCGATGGCCATCCCATGAATTCTAACTTCTGACAATTCATGACATAGCGGGACCGCTTCGCAATATCTTCTTCGATGAGTTAATGACTCACCTTCAACCTGCTCTACTTTACTGTTCAAACCTCGATGGGTGCGTACTGTGAAGAGTCTGAAACTAGAACGAAACAGCTGTCTATTACTTGCTGCAGATTTTCCAGTGGTTCTCAAGCTGATGTCAGCTAGTGATGAAATCCCCCAACCAATATAACAAAATCCTTACAAAACTAATACTTGAAAATATATAAAAATCGTTGGATATCATACAAATGAACAACAAACCCTCTCGGATTTTGAATAAAACTCTATTTTTTATTACTAATATTGTTTCCTTGAGTTCCGAGAGGAACATATGACGTCAGCATTACGCTTACTTTTTGTCCTATTTTCTGCTCTCCTCTTTAGATGAACCCAAGATTGCTTATAGGATCTATCATCTCCTCTTCACTCGACCTCCTGCATGTCACCGTTGGACCCATGCACGACTGATCGTTCGGCCTTCGGCTTCCAATCGAATCATAGACTGCTGAACGATTTAATTTGATAGTCTTGTCACCATGTGTCCAATATATCTCCGTTTTCTCATATAAATTTGTTGAACGTTCGGTTCTTATTTGGTTTGTTACAATATAGAGTTTCTTGTTGCTAATTCTTTCTGGTCGGTTGGCCATCTGATCTTAAGTGTAGAGCCAGTGAAGTCAGTTGTTGGTAAAAGTCTGCAGTCTCTAGTTGAAAAATTATTTTCTTGATGCGTTAATCACGTTTCTTACTCACATAGAAGAACTGACTTGCTTCATATTTGTGCTGTAAATCTGAATTTTTATTGTTCACGCTGAATACAGTGTAGAAGGTTCCCAAACTGATTTCAGAGTGAGGAATGTGTGGCTCACCTTCCTGGTCCTGGCTGGTTTTGACAACTTCATCCCTTCCGCCTGGATGTGAAAAGAATTAAACTATATCATGAGAGAGTAGCAGTTAGTGAGCTGATAGAAAGACAACCCAGCAATATATTACTGTTTTGTCTTCAACGGAATACTCTTCAGTATTGCGCAATCATGACAGTTACTTAAAGCACTGTGGAGATAAGTAAGCTGATATCTGCGACTCTGTATTGATAAAACTGATTTAGAAATTATTATTATTGTTTCCTTTAATTCCTAGAGGAACATACGGCTTCAGCCGTACGTCTCCATTCCCTTCGGTTCTCTGCTGGAGTCTTCACCTAGCTCGAAGTCTGCCCACACGCTTTCATCTCCTCTTCACATCACCTCCTCCAAGTCAACCCACCCTCGCACTGACGACCAACTCGCCGCTTCCCTTTCGGGTTCCACTCGAGCAATGGCTTGTCTAGTGATGTCACTTGATGGTTTCCTCAGAGTATGGCCAGTCAATCCATCTCCACTTCTTCCTGCCTATTTTTTTCACAATCAGACCATGTGCATGGTCGGTGAGCGTCCCAACCGCTATGCCACCGACGCATGATATAGAAAAGGATTAGCAAAAGTATAGAAAGATAGATTGACTGAGACTTCTCTTTTCGTTTGATTGACCACAGATGAGAAATGTAAACTATCTCACTTCTATCCAATCCTCTTTTTACTTCACCTTACTATTGTTTCCTAACCTGTTTTGGTAACAGTCTTACCAAACGGTATACATGCCATTCTCCATAAGAATGTTTGAATAGGGGTAAATACACCTGAGGTAGACAAAACGAGACAGCATTTTTCCTGGAGGTCTTGATGAACACTGACAATACGGCGAATAGTAATCACTGCGTTAGTGCGAAAAAAAATTCTTCCAATTAAGAACGATATTCATTTTTTTAATGTGTCAGCAAGTGAATCATCTTTGATATGTATAGACTAATTTTGTGGCGTAGGCGAAGATTTTTTCACAGTGACGTTTAAGTCTAACATTTTTTTCAATTTTCAATCAAAGGCCACTTCGTGAAAGACACTTCAGCGACCAACATATCTGAGCCGCAGATACGAAAGCTAATGATGGCAGGCTGAAGTGAAGGCGAATCAGTTTTCCAACTGAGGATATCTTAGCTTAAATTCGACAGTTTGAAGTATAATTTCTTCCGAGAATTTTTTCACATCGTATAAAAAATATCCTCTGAGTAGTAATTTTGGTTATCTGGTCACTAATCCAGTTCAGACCAAATTGCAACTCTACGCATCATCATCGAACAAACCATGGAATGGCAATCAAACCTCTACCTCAACTTCATACACTTTGAGAAGGCCTTCGACAGCGCAGCGTTGACCGCGAAGTAATTTGGAAACTACTCGAGTACTACGGCGTACACCAAATATCCATCAACCTTATTCAACAGCTGTACGACAACGGAACATGTCAAGTGATCCATCCACAACGGAAAACTCAGCCAGGCGTTTGGAGTAAACACAGGAGTCAGACAAGGGTGCTTATTATCACCAATGATATTCCTAATTGTGGTGGACTGGATTATGCGTCAGCCAGTGGGAAACGAGAAGACAGGGATATCCTGGACTGACGCGAAAAATCTAGAATACCTGAATTTCGCGCGTGGATGATTCATGCTTGATGTCACACAAAATCGAAGACTTACAAGCGAAAACCGACAAACTGGTCGAAGAAGCAGCCATCGAAGACAGGACTCCAGGTGGACATAGACAAGACGGAGGTTATGAAAATAACCAACCAACAACAACAACAGCAGCAGCAACATCCAGCGCCAATCACCATCAACGGGAGGGATTTGAAAGAGGTTACCCCATTCATTCATTCAGATTAGGACACTCACGGACCATACAAATGGTTCGAGGTTCGATCCCCTGCCTACGCTTACCCGATATCAATGGTCGGCCTGCGAAATTGGACTACCGATATCACATGCTGAAAATTGCATACTTATACCAAAAATAATGTGTGGAATCAAGCTATAATCAGAAAAATGTAAAAGATTAACTAAATAAACAAAATAAATAAATGTCTACACGTCTCCTGACAAGGCAGAAGTAAGGATTGTCCGTACTTCTTATGTACACAAAAATCTAAATTAAATTGATGAATGTCCAAAGCCTCCACTCTCTGTAGCATTGTATAACGAAGAAAACGAGGAAAGGTAGCATCAGTGTGAAAGATGACCTTAATATCATGCTTAGAGTTGCTTTATATGACATTAATTGTTTCACCACTCGACAATTAACTATGATTTTAATCACAAGTATTTTTATTTTGCATCACATACTACCATTATCATATTTAACATTCACACCTATAACTCCATTATGGATAAGATTTTATTTTGATAAATCACACACAGTGTTGTACAGTAATATTAACTGATGAACAAGTTTTGAGCACAATTTATTGCCGCGCACAATCATATCATGTCACTCACACAATGTTCTTATTTCATTAATATAATTCCATTATTTTCCGTCGCTGGATTTGATTTGTAGTAGTATTTTCCATATTTTCGGTATGAGTGATGAGTCATTCCTATTGCACTTGTTGAGTGTAGACTGGCTGAACAGGGATTCAGTAATCAACCTCTCTGTATCTCCACCTACCTAGATTACTGCTCAGAATTTTAACCCTCTTCCAATCTGTTGTGTGGTCGTGCATAGTTAATGCATATAGATGCAATCGTTGGGCTCTTTTCTAAATTATTCATCTGTCTTCGCGGGTGGGGTTATCTATTCTTACGTTAGCTAAATTACTGTGTTTCGACAATCTGACTACTCCGACCTACCAGTTTGACTTTTGTAGTTGATTTAATTCACAGTCATTGCAAGATAAATTATATTATTTTGTATAATTGGGTCAACCGACAGCATCCTTTAACCTGCAGAGCTTGTCCTATCTCAATGAAATTGTAGGTTTAATCGTCACTCTAATTCCTGCTTTATTAAAAATCCAACGTAGGAAGGGTCTCAAATGTCCCCTCCTCCTTTTATGGTATAACTGCTGTAGATGCCTCATATTCTCTCTTATTTGTTAGTTATCGTTATAAGTTTCCCCATTATTTCTATTTTGCTTTTGACGATTTTTGATATTCCTAATGAATTTTATAGGATAGTTATTTGATACCAACCAGCCATTCCTCTATCTGTTTCATTTCATCATTTAGGTCTTTTCTTCTACTACTTAGTGCTACTGCTTGGTTTGTTGGACACTTAACTAAGCCTGCCTTTACAGACAGATAACGGATGAGATGAATTGAAGAGGTCTAAATATCTATTAGCAGATTCTGTTGGCTTTTAATAAACGCCAGTGTGCAGCTCACATTCTTCCGTTTGTTTTATTTTGCAATATAACATCATGGCTAATTCTCCTTGTTTATTTTTCAATTCGAATTTGAATTTCACTTTTAGGCATAAATCCGACCTAAACAAACTGGTTGGCTCTCACGAGGTATGCAACATAGACGGCACTGAAATAGAAAACAAATCGGAAATTAAATACCTAGGCGTCATTCTATCTGCTGATCTCTCCTGGTCGTCTCATATCTTGGCGATTTCCAAAATAAATATTCCGTCTTACCTTCTACATCAAGAAGTTAAAACATTCTGGTATAACCTAACCCCTACTCCTACAATTCGTTAACTCTCGCATTCTGCCTATTATTCTCTTTTGTTCCCCCTTAGTTTTTCCAGGGCTACTGAAGAAAGACTATAACATATTACACAGGATGTTAAAGGTTGTCAGCAGGATAAGCAACGTGCCACTTAACCAGCTTGGTAATATTCTGGTCGACAGGCACATGGACTCATGTGAAAAATGGGCCAAATCCATTTTATCTAACTCACACCAGCCTCTTCACTCACAACTCTCCCCTTGAATCTCATCACGCAAGACCAGAAGCCTATATAGAAAACTATATGCTCGCAGCAACAAGTAAAAAAACTCGACCATACCCTACTTAGCTCGTGTTCTGTGCGATAAAGAAAGCATTAGGCGTGAAACTTATAAATTGTTAAACAGTCAGTAGAACAATTGGATCTCGTCTTTTCAACTCATATCATTTATAGGTACAACATTTTCTTTCTTTCTTTTCCTTTTCTCTCTGTCTCTCTTTTTTCCGTTATGTGCTGCTTTGTTTCTTTCTCTCGCTTACGCCAGTAAATATGACAGCTCCCACTTTTCTAACACCTTCAAACACTGTTCAGCTTTACCTTTACTACCGACATGCCAATATGTTGTTGTCATAATGAACTCAGATTTCCTTAATCTATGTAGAATTTTGTTTATTGATAATGTACTAACTGGATGCAATACTGTAGTAAAAATGCTGAGAATTCCATTCTGTATCACAAGTACTGTTTTGGAATAAGGGAAATTATTATTACTATTCCCTCTACTAGTGAGTTTATGTGTGTGCGTATGTTAAGAAGCAAGATAGAGGTATATTTTGTTTTTACCACTGCTACGATAGGGAATATTGATGATCCATCCCATTACTACACCTTCTGTTTGTCCGAATATTTTGCCTTGGAATTTAAAGATAGTCAGCGTAAGGCATAACTGAATTCCTAAAATAAAATTCTTTAGTGGGCAGCTTCGTCCTATGAGTGAGTTCAGAATCTGCGGTTAGTTTTTTTTATTCATGTGTTGGTTTGTAGGAATTTGATTGGTTTCAGGATTTCATCATGAGCTGACATTAATTAGAGAGCCATTGAAAAACCTGGGAGTACTGGACAGCTGTTTCGTCCTAGTTTGGGACTTTTCTGCAGTACTCACCCACCAGGATTCTAAGACCATACTGATTGGTATATTAGTATAAAGAATAACGGACGAACTTGATGGAACCCTTTCTTTATAACAGAGATCTGGCTTTTCTGTCTTGATGGTCAAAGATTCAGTAATACAAATGGCTCGGATACACATATATGCAAATATACGGTTTTACGGCTGGATGATCAATTCGTTGAAAGGAGCCTGTTCGCTGAAAATTACAATGGGACTAAGTCAATTATTGAAATATTGAAACATTTAGATTGATTATTAAAAGTTGCCTATTATTTTATAGAAATTAAATAATCTGGTTTGTTATAAAACTTCTGCTCAGTGTAGAACTTTATTTCCATTCAGCAGATTTTATCATTTTATCGTTTGAAACATTTTCGTGTATTCCCAATTTTCATTCTCTCTCGATTTCTTCAACTCAAAATCTTGATAAGACAAAATTTTTTTGACTGTAAAAATTCCTATACAGTTTGATATAATCACTTAGTCAGTCTTTTTGCCATTAGTTTTTATTATTTCTGTAAAATATTTATTATTTTTTCCCTGAGACGTAATCGTATCTTGAACAGAGATCTGAAGTAAAAGAAATAAAAGGGCGGAGAGATAGATAGGTGGTATAGATACACGAAAACCCATTTTCTTCTTGAATATATATATATATATGTATATAAACATATATATGTACATATATATGCATATCAATAATCAGAATAATACTCACTTTTTAAGAGAAGCGACTCACGCATTATACTACTCGTTTGTTGTGAAAATAACCAATCAACAACAACATTAACAACAGCAGCAACATCCAGCGCCAATCACCATCAACGGGAGGGATTTGAAAGAGGTTACTTCATTCACTCACTGATCTAGGGAGCATTGTCTCAACTACAGGAGGAACGGACGACGATGTCAAATCGAGCGAGAATCGGGAAGGTGAGAAACACATTCATCAACCTGAAACAACCAATCTGGAAATCTTCCGCTGTCACTCAGCCTGCATCAACAACAAAGTGATTCGTATTCTCGATACAAACGTCAAGTCAGTCAGTTCTTCTATACGGATCAGAAACTTGGCCAGTGGGTCACAAAGAATATTTCCAACAGCCTGTTGCAGACCTTTATCAACAACTGTCTTCGCTGGCTCTATACTGAAGATCAGATGGCCGCCGGAAAGAATCACCAACAAGAAACTGTGGGAAGAAGCAAAACAAGAACCAATCGCCAAACAACAAATATGCAGGAGAGAGTGGAGATGGATTGGACACTCACTCGCTGAGGAGGCTGCTGGGTGACATCGCGCGTCAGGCCAATGCTCGAGTGGAACCCGAAAGGGAAGTGGCGAGTGGACGTCAGTGCAAGGGTGACATGGAGGAGATCGTGTGAAGAGGAGTTGAAACAGTAGGGACTAACATGGATGCAAGCGAAAAGTAGAGCAGAAGACAGAAGCAAGTGGAGACGTGTAGTTGATGCCCTATGTTCCACTAGGAATCCAAGGGAACAATAATAATGATAATAATCTAATTTACCTCGATCTACTAGTCTGACCTGTGTAACTGGCCACATATTTATTACACAGTGTTTTCAAAACCATACTACTTTGCCTAATTAGTTCTTTAGGGTCTCTAAGCCGACAAAATGTATCTCTGATCTGATTTTGCGGGTTTTTGGGTGACATCAATCCTAATATTTTTGAATAGTCTTGCAGCGATTTCAAAGGTTTTCTCAATTAACGGTAGAACAACTTTTGTGCGCTTTTATTATAGTCTTTTGGTTTGGTTTGTTGGGTAGGCGCCGTTTGACTAAGTCTCGCGGACCTATATATATATATATATATATAGGAGATTGTCATAAGATATATTATTCTTCCATCTTTCTCAATAAAGGAGTCCTGTGATGATTCCCAGGTCTTTTGAAGAATGTTTATATGTTACTTTTTTTGTGTGCTATTGGGTTGTTGTCGTTGTTGTAGGTGTAACTGAGTATTTAATCTGTGTGAACTAATTGTTTGTATACCTGGGTTTCTAATTCTCCTGTAGCTATTCGTTTGACTAAGACGCCTAATACTGGAACTTTTTCCTCCTATTTCACTCCACTTTTTTCGAATTGCTGTTGTTGTTGATCGTAAGTGTTGTCCCTTCTGATTACTACAAGTGTGTCATCCGTGTGATGTATTCAAATTTCAGGTTTGATGTTAGGTAGGATTGTTTACAAGCCTTTGCACGACAACTTTTGAAATCATTCCTGAAATGCATGATTTTATAGGTTTCCGTTTTGTATTCTTTTATTTATTTTTATTTTTTATTTTGTTGACAGCTTGATGCCACACCGTATTTTCAGTGCAAGTATGGAATTTTCAGCATGGATATCGGTAGCCCAAATTTTGCAGGCCGACCATAGATATCGGGTGTGCGTCGGCAGGGGATCGAACCCCGGACCATGTGCATGGTCGGCGAGAGTCCTTAACCACTGTGCCACCGACGCCGGAGATTTGAAAATACCTTGTGAGATATAGATTCATGCATTCCATCCGACTTGAAGTTTTCATTTCTCAATATTGTGGGAGATATTCGTCGTTACTGAGCAAATGATCCTTAGTTTCTCTTGCTAGTTCCTGTCTAATCGAAGTACACATATAAATATATATGTATATGTATATAGCTATTTAGATGGTGTTAAACAGTTGTATAAAGGAGAGGAGGGTGCGTACTGATGAAGAGTCTCAAACTAGAACGAAACAGCTGTTCAGTACTCCCAGGATTTCCATTAGTTCTCTAACCAATTTCAGCTCATGATGAAAATCCTGTTGCCTTCTTGTTGCTTGTAAGTCGTCTTTGAATCTTCTGTACTAGGAGATAACCTGTCTATGGGGACGTAGCGCTTCAGAGCGCTAAAATGAACTGTAATTAGCAATAATAATAATGACAATATAGTCACATGCGCATTTTAACAATCTAGGTAATCGGTGATTATAAATATGCGATTAGATTATTTAATGAGTGTGGAGATATATGAGAAAATAGCTATTGTCTCATGCAAATTAAATAACAGGGTATTAGCTTGTATAATAACTCGTGAAACAAAGAACAGATTATGCAGCTACAACTAGATATGATAATAATAGTGATAATAACAATGTTAAAAAAATAACAACTTAGAAAATAAATTATGGTTATCCAGTGTCACGAGGAAAGAAAATTATTTTTTTTATAATTCCATTATGGGCAAAATTTTAATTTTGATGTAGTCTCACAGTGTTATACAGTAATATTTACTGATGACGACGTTTCAAGCACAATAATTGTGAAACTAGTGATAATAACATAAACAAGAGAGAATATAAGGCATCTACAGTTTTAGCATATAAGAAGGGGATTTCTGAGACCCTCACTACGTAGAATTTTTAATAAAGCAGGAATTAGAGTGGCAATTAAAACTGCAAACTAAGCCAGGTAGGGCAAGCTCTGTAGCTTAAAGTACCCTGTCGGTTAAGTCAGTTGGACAAGATAATATAAATTACAAAATACCTTGCAATGACTGTGAATGTGGTCGACTACATAGGTCAGTCAAACTAGTAGATCGTGGGGGGGTCAGATTGTCGGAACACAAGAATTTAGCTAAGGTGAGAATGGTTGACCCCGCGAAAACAGATGAGTAATTTAGAAAAGAGCTCAACAATCGCACTGAATGCATTCACACACTCATACAATAGTTTGTGACAGAGTCAAAATTCTAAGAAGTAATCTTGGTAGGTGGAGATACAAAAAGGTTGATTACTGAATCCTGTCTGGTTCATCGAGTCTACACCCAACACATGCTATAGGATTGACTCATCACTCATACCGTAATGTGGAAAATACTACTACCAATCAAACCAAGCGATGGAAAATAATGGGATTAAATAAACGAAGTTAGAAAGTTGTGTGAGTAGTGCGTTGATAGGATTATGAGTGGCAATAAATTGTGCTCGAAACTTGGTCATCAGTTAATATTACTGTATGACACTGTGAGACTTTATCAAAATAAAATTTTACCCATAATGGAATTACACTCTACCACAGTGCACAAGTTTTATTCTAAAATCTATTTCCCTTATATCTGGGTTGAGTATGAATATGATGACAGATAAAATAATAATAATTTGCTTTATTCCAGAAACAGTACTAGTGGTACAGTGTGGAATTTTCAGCACATATCTACAATATTTGCATCTAATTTTATCAAACATTTAAAAGAAGTATTTCAAAAAAATTAAATATAAAGACAACAACAGAAAAAGACAAAAAACAAAGAAATAATTTTTTTAAATGCGTAAAAAATACCAAGAAGTAGGAAGGAAAATAAACAGCATATAACAATATTTCACTATTGGGTAGTGGAAGCTATGATATGATTATGCATGGTGACAGTAAAGCTATAGTCATACAAGAAGTGATGAACTGATATTTAAGAATGTTTATCGCCAAGATGATCAGTTAATTTGGTTGAAACAAATCTAAACAATCATAAAATAACATTTCAGGGTTGTTGTTTTGTTTCTTTTATTGTCAGGTCTAATGCAGTGTTTGTAGTGGTAGTGTGAGTAATCCTGAATACTACAAAATTTTTTTTAAGATGATGACTATGATGTTCACAACCAATGATTGTCAGTTATTATTGCCGAACAACAACAACCACAAAATTAATATTACAAGATGGTTAATGACAGGTAAATTTTGTACTACTCATAGTGCTAATATAGTCGCAACCAGTAGATACAAAAAGGAAGGAATAGAATAAAGTACAAAAAAGTAAGCCAGTGTTAATAATTTAGGTAGCTAAGTGTGTTAAAGGGGGAGTTCACTAAAGAATACAGAATAAGAGAGAAATAAAAGAGCCTAAAATGATGTTATTAACAACAAAGCATGTCATAGGTGTCACGCTTAACATTGTCTCTGTCGCTTAGAACACGGGCCAAGAATGGTATCATTTAGTTCCTGTACTTGTTTGTACGAGCAAAAATTATTTTATACTGATTTCTGGTTCTACTTGATGAGATACAAGGAGAGAGTTGGGAATAGAGGGGCTGTTTGGTGGTCTGAGAGTATAGTTTTAGACCATTTTTCGCATGTATTCAGATGCCTATCAACTAAAGTAGTGACGAGCTGACTGAGTTTTACTCCACTAGTCCTACTAAGTAACTACCTTCAACATCCTTCTCAGGATGGTATAGTCTTTTTTCAGTAGCCCAGGAAAGACTAATGGGGAGCAGTAAAGTAGAATAGGTAAGACACAAGAGTTGACAAATTGTGAAAGTAGAGGTTGGGTGATTCTAGATTGTCCAAGTTTCTTAATGTAGTAGGTAAGATAGAACACTTTCTTAGAAATCGTTAGGATATGAGATGTCCAAGTAATGTCGGAAGACAGAACTAGACTGAGGTATTTTGCATTAGTCTTAGTTTCAATTTTAGTCCCCTCAATGCAACAGTCTTCATGAGAACTTACTAGTGTTTGTAGATCTCGTTTATGCCTAAGGGAGAACTTTATTAACATAATCAACACGAACAATAATGATGGTTGAAAAAGAATTCGGCGAACATTGACTTCAACAAGTGTCATTCCATATATATCAGAAGCGTCAGAGGATATCAGAAGAGTATTCAGTAAGCCTGACATGAGAGTTTTCTTCAAAACATCAGACACCAACTTCGAAACAACAAATTTGTCTATAAAAAAGACCAATTCCTTAAAGATTCTCTCTCTTCGCATTAGACTAAGTTTCAGTTTTAGTCCTCTCGATGCAGCAGGCTTCATGAGTACTTACTAGCGTTTTTAGATCTCGTTTATGCCCAAAGGAGAAGTCAACAGTCTGACATTTTGAGGGATTCAGCATGAGAACATTTAGTTTAGACCACTGACTGATGTCCGACAGGAAGCTATTTAATTTGAAGCAGTCTGACTGAGACTTAGTGCGACTGTCACTAGCCAGTGTCATCAGGGATGAGTATTTATTCTCACAACTGACCTGCTGTACCCCAATGGTCACGATTCCTAACTGGAAGATATGTAACTATGTACCTGAATTGGGCTAGTCATCAGTGAGCATCAGATTGGTATTCAAGTGCTTGCCGGTTTGCAGGGAATGGATTAGTTATAGGGTATCATCATCGTGATTTATCGTGAAATGTCAGAAGTTGGAATTTATGGTTTGGCCACCTGACTGAGTCTTATTAACCGAATTTTCCATGAGTTTACCCTCTGGGTCTGGCCCTCTCTGGTGAAGTGTTCGAAACTAGGACGAAAAAGCTAGTTATCTGGCAATCTCTGGAGGTTTCCCAGTGGCAATAACAATATACTGTACTGAGCTCAAATCAAATCACGGAAACAAGAGACAAGCGAAATTACACAATGTATCAAGGGGAATGCGATTAAAGGCAAAGATTGCGCAATCAAGTGAAAGAAACAATAAAGACATTCAGGTACCATGGCAAAGAGAGACTGATAACTTCTTCTGCTTTCTGAACCCATAAATTAGTTTTCAGGCATTTAATAGAGATTGCTTCGGCAAACTTGAGGAGAATGGAGCTTATTTTTGTCCACTGATCATTTTAAGGGATTTCACGATTTCCACCTAATGAACTGCATCCACATCAGTAAGTGATCACTTTCTGATGGGAGACGGAAAGTTCCCTGATGGCTACTGATTGATCTGTTAACCATATTAGGGAATTCATGGCTCAGAAAACAAAATTACTCATCAAACGACTACGGGTTTAGATTTTTGTGTGGCTTGGATTTCTATTTCATCTCTCACCATCATTAGCCATTACAGGTGAAGTAATCCAGGGTAGCCTAACAAAAACACTTCATGGAATAGCATTTTTTTTCAAAATATTTGCAGACAACGTAAGGAAATATTGTCTCACTTACACTGGATTATTCTAAAATGTTTGCTCTTATATACAATACTAATTAGACGCTTCAACTAACGAATAAATCAAAAGTCATTCTTAACTAACACCAAAATCTAGAACACATAATTCTTATTCTTATCTGAATTCAAATGTTCAAGTGTTCAAGTGTCTTCATTATTCAATGTTCAACAGAAATGATAAATAGTTGAATGGATAAATCCTTTCTGAAAAAGAATATTAGTAAAAGGAAACGAAAACAAAATAATAAAAAAGATATAGTCATTTCGTTCGCCTATTACTACTTATCTTTTAATCCTTTTATTGTAAAACATTCATTCGTTTATCTCTTTGTGATATTCATGCAACAAGGGTATTCGTTTTATTTGTTTTTCGCGGTTCGTTGGTTTGTTCAATTATTTCAATATCAAGGTATAACAGCTACATTTTGGTTTGTTTTCTGCTTGTTTGTTGCAATAAAAAAACTAAAAAAAACTTTAACTATCGCAGAAATTTTCTTTTCTTCCTATCAAAGTGTAAACATTTTAGTGTTCTGATATCATGTTTTAAGCAGGTTATTTTTGTTTAAATGATGACAATTTATTGGAGATATCAGAAACCAATTATGTATGCAGAAATGCTTGAAATTATTATTCAGATGAGAAGAACAATTAGAATGTTGATTTATGCAAGTTTACTTAGGCATCACTTGAAAGAGTTTTACATGAGAAGAATTTGATCAGATAGGAACAAATTGTAGTAAAGCGATTATCAAGGTTGCCTTCCAAGCAGTCGATCTGGGTTTGACTCTTGGCGGTGGAACAGCGGTAGAATGCTCGCCGATCACGCACATAGTCCGGGGTTCGATCCCCAACCGACGAACTGCTTTACCTTGCTAAGCCAGTAATAATACTGGTGAAGAGGGAAGGTTGGGCATGAGGCTAGCAACCCCATCCCGTAAAAATAAACACCACTGCTACTGAAACTTCAAGCCTCTAGTTTGAAGCCCTATGTTCCACTAGGAACGTAAGGGGAGAAAGCTTGAAAAATATAAAATCTGGTATTCTTGAATGTGGTGGACTGGATTGTGTGGAAAGCTGTGGGTGGAAAGCGAGAAAATGGGAATATGCTGGAACACCGATAAGAAGATTTTAGAAGATCTGGATTTCGTGCGCTGATGACCCATGTCAAATGTCACAAAATCTCGAGACTTGGAGGCGAAAATCAATAAACTGACAGAAGAGACTGACTGTGGAGGCAGGACTACAAGAGAACATAGAGAAGACGGACGTGACGAGGATAACCAACCAACAGTAATAACAACAAAATCACCGCCGATCATCACTGACGGGATAGATTCGGCAGGGGTTACTTCCTTCACTTTCTAGGAAGCACGGTTTCAACCACAGTTGGTGGAACGGATGAAGATGATAAGGCCAGCCAGAATCAGGAAAGCGAGATACGCCTTCATCAACCTAAAACCAGTCTGGAAATCTTCTACACTCAGCATAAGAAACATAATTCGGATTTTCAACACCAGTGTGAAGTCAGTCAATTCTTCTTTTCGCGTCAAACACTTTACTATCGCGTCACGAAAAGCATTTCCAACAGGCTCCTTCGCCTTCTTCGGCTTCAGACTGAAGATTAATTGGCCAGCAGGAGAGAATTAGCAACAAGAAACTACAATGTAACATTGATTTTGACGATATTGAAATAATCCAGAAAAACTTCAGGAATCACAGAGAATATATAATATCAGTAGCACTTCATATCAAGTGGAATCCAAATTGCCTGAACAGGAATGATGAACTAAAACAGAATTCGACCTATTTACTACACCTCCCTTTCCCCCCCTGCCCTCCCTCATGAAGTGACAAAATCAACACGAATGTGATATGCAAGTTCACTATGTAAACACACACTGCTTTTATAATTTTACACACTGATCAAATCCAACAATCTACACTTGATTTTGTTATGTTTACCAATTGGTCAACTTGACAACGAAAAATGATCCCAGACTGACGAATGATGATCAAGTTAGTTTCGGTTGAGGCAGTGACTCGCAGAAGAAGATTTTGCGAAGTGGTCGTGCTATGTCACAAATTGGCAGAAGCTAGAATTCATGGACCATGGGATCGGGTCCAAGTGGCTACTGAATGGTCTGCGAGCTAGTTTGCCTTGTAACCAGAAGGTCTTGAGTTCAAACCGTGGCGGTGGGTGCGTACTGTTAAGAGTCCCAAACTATGACGAAACAGATGTCCAGTACTTCCTGGTGGTTTTCCAGTGGTTCTCTAACTGATGTCAGCTCATGATGAAGTCCTCCAACCAATCGAACAAAATCCATACAAAAGCAGCACTTGAAAGACTTGGTTGGGTTGGTAAACTGTAAGTAATATAGCTGCCAATAACTGAACATGAAGTGAACATCTGAGTAGTGGTGGCAGAGAATTCACCTGCTATTCAGATAAACAATCCCACCATCAGTTAACATTCTGATCCTCTCCTCACAACTTATTAATGGTTATGACTGACAACAGAAATTCAAGTTAGGGAGTTAATATGATTAAAAAGTAACAGATATGTTCCACCACCGGTAATCAGCATGATATTTGAGCATTATCCATGTTAAATTCAGTGAAATGAAACCACGGATAGCCGTCAGATGTACTACTGGTAAGCCATTGGACTGGCAATCCATAGCCCCTTTATCTTCGAATCTTGTGGCAAAAGAATTTTTATTTCACTCTGAACTATTATCACCCACTGAATCACTAACGTGCCACCAACAGTTATACATATCATCCAACATTTAAAAAATTATATTTGTATAACCTCAGTGAAATTGAAATGATTAGTTCCAACGTTTCGTTCGCCTGTTGGATGACTCATGACTGGACAAACTTTAAAAACAAAAGTTGTTCCTTTTATACATAAACCTCTGTTATGTTAATTTCGATTAACTTCCCTGGAGAAGTTCGGACCAGATTGCCGAACGAAAGGGTGAAATTAATCATTTCAATTTCACTGAGATCTTACAAATATAATTTTATAAATGTCTACATCTCACTCAGCGCTCAATTATTTTGCAAATATCCGGTCAAATCTTGATCACAGTTCATATGAATCTAATCCAACAGTTGTAGGACAATGCTGCATGACAAGTAATCCACATCGTGAAACTTACGGAATCTTTCGAAATGAAGACGAGAGTAATACAGGCTGGCTGCCTAATATCGCCAATGATTTTCCTGAGTGCATTAGAATGGATGATGCGACAAACAGCGGGCAATGATGAAACAGGCATAAAATGGACTCACACAAAAAACTTGGAGGATCTGGACTTCGCCGGTGATATATGTCTGATTTCCAACAAACTGGAAGATATGCAAGCGAAAAGCAGCAAGTTGGTAGAAGAAGCATCAAAGATAGGACTTCAGGTGAACACAGAGAAAACAGAGGTGATGAAGATTCCTGGGAAACATCACCAACATCAAGAACGACAACAATAGACAACAATCAGCATAAATAGGAGGAACCTGAAAGAAACAACCTCTTTTACCTACCTAGGAAGCGTCGTTTCAACTACAGGCGGGACTGACAGAATGTCAGTGCAAGGATCGGGAAGGCAAGACAAGCTTTCATCACTCTCAAGTCTACGTGAAGATCAGCAGCACTCAGCATCAAAAATAAGATGTGGATGTTCAACTCCAATGTGAAGTCAGCGTAACTATACGGATCAGAGACTTGGCGCATCATAAATAGCACCTCAAACAAACTACAGACCTTCATCAACAGTTGTCTTCGCTCAATACTCAAGATCAGATGGCAGAACAGAAAAGATCAGCAACAGAGATCTCTGGCAATGAGCGAACCAGCCAGGAACCTAATGTGCAAGGAATATACGCAGGAAGAAATGGAGATGGATTGGCTGGCCATACTCTGAGGAAACCACCAAGTGACATCACTAGACAAGCCATTGCTCGAGTGGAACTCGAAAGGGAAGCGGCGAGTTGGTCATCTGTGCGAAGGTGGGGTGACTTTGAGGAGGTTATGCGAAGAGGAGATGAAAACGTGTGGGTAGACATGGAGCCAGATGAAGACTCTAGCAGAGAACCGAATGCAATGGAGGCGGACGGCTGAAGCCCTATATTCCTCTAGGAATTAAAGGAAACAATAATAATAATATAAATCACTAACAGTCAGCCAAGAGAAAGTGATTTCAGATATAGTAGCCAAAGACAGGTTTCTTCCTAGTTTATGTGGTCATACATAAAATTTGAACTTGGTGAAGATGTCTGAGATGCCAATATTCTTCTTTTACATAAACAATATCTCAACATTAATTTTTGTGTAAAACGTGAGCGCTGTGGTTTTAGATACGCCTTGCTGATGAGTGCCAACTAGCACGAAACCTTGGTCAAGCGAGGCTTCCTGCCGATTGTCTCAAACCATCTAATATGTTAAGTATATGCATATACATATACATATGAAGGTAAGCAGAGTCAGATAGTGTATTTCTTGAACAAAACCATTATTCATTGAGTACCCTTTTGTAAATAAAACACAAAGCTCTATATCTCCAAAGTCGTTCTATCTGATCTTCAGTGATGTAGTCACATGAATTTTCAAAACGCGACTGAATACAATTTTCTTCTCTTTTCTCACCCTACTTCAGAAATTTATTCATAATTATCAGTTTGAACATCACTTGAAGTCAATGAGCCTTAGAGACGAATGTCTGTCTGGAAAATATTTGAATTGGATAGTCCAGGGTTATTGTAACATAAATGACTTTTTGTTGAATGAATTTCTCTTCATCATTGAAATTTAAACGTTATCGTTATCTTAAATCTACATTTTTCTCGATTTTGTTCAATTTTGGGAGATGAGGACACAACATCCTTAAAATAAAATGTATATATATATATATATACGGCAGAGATCTTTAATCGAGTATTCAATAAAAATCATATTTTCTCGAAAGTTCATATTATACACTTGAATTTTTTAATAATCTAGGACTTTATATCGTTTCACCTGTGAAATAATCATGGTTATTTAGCATATATATATATTTATATGTAAAATTAATATTGTTTCCTTTAGTTCCTAGGGGAACATAGGGCTTCAGCCGCATGTATATATATGACTTTTCGAGCGCAAATTCTGCCACTTATAATCAAATCAATTTATTAACATGGTTTCACAATATATAAACGTATATATTTCCAATCAGATCATCCGAAGGAATGAAAGTTTCAGTAGCTTTAAATCTCGTTAACAGAGCTAGAAACATTATAACAGATAATGATGATATGGAGAACGAGATATCCAACATAAAACAGATTTTGATTGGAAATGGTTATCCTGAAAAGCTACTAGCTAATATTATCAATAAGAAGGAGCATAAGGGAAAACAAAAAATTGAAAAATCTTGTCTATCGACGATAGCCATTCCATATCGAAAGGAGGAAGCTGAACAACTTCAAAGAATATTTGCCTCATTTAATATTAAAGTCTACGTCAAACCTTCTAATTCTCTGGAGGAAGCGTTGGTGAATGTCAAAGATATAGTTCCAAAAATGTCACAAAGTAATTGTGTCTACAGGATAAAGTGTTCAGAATGTAATGCACGCTATATAGGGGAGAGCAGTAGGCATCTGTAGGTTAGAGTGAATGAAAGGAGATTATGCACGAAACGTCCACCTAGAAATGAAGTAGAATTAAAAAGTCTAGAAAAAAGATCGGCTATAGCAATGCATGTGATAGACAGCGTACATAAGATTGAATTCGACAATGTCGAAATTGTTGGAAGAGGATTTCATTCAACACAAATAAAGATCGACTTCTGAAGCCTTGCACACTTCAACCACATCGAATGCAGTGAACAGGAAAGAAGGGATGGACTAATGACCTATATGGCAAGCATTAGTCATTACAAATATATGTGATGACAACTTACATATTTCTATTGGTGAAAATGTCCGTGAACAAATGACCTTCAAATAAACTGACTTCAATTTATGTAAAAAACTTTTGACTACATATTTTGATGATTAATAAAAATCCGAATAAATCTGTTGAAGAAGCTGTGACAGCTTATACAGTGAAACGTTCAGAAAACAGATCTTGTTTTCATTTTTTCTTAAACACGCTGGGATTAATTTAAATAATTTATAATGAATCAATCTGACTCGGCCCTGAAATTATTCCAGGAAGTTCGTAACACCTTTGGCCTGGAAACCTATAAATGTTTATATTCCAATAATCTGGTTGACCATGACCTACTAGTTTGACATCTTCAGTTTACTAGAGCTCTATGACAGTGATACTTGCCAGGTGATCCACAACGGAATACTCAGCGAGGCGTTCGAAGTGAATTCAGAAGTAAGGCAAGGCTGACCGCCTACTGTCACCGATGATACTATTAACTGTGGTTGACTGGATTATGTGACAGATTGTGCACATGGAGCAAGGAGACAGGAATAGGCTGGACCACCGATGAGAAGACTCTAGACGACCTAGATGTCGCGGGTGAATGATTCATATTTAATATTACACAAACCCGAAGACTTGCAGGTGAAAATGAACAAATTGGCGGAAGAAGCAGGCAGCGAAAACAGTACTGCAAGTGAACAAAAATAAGACAGACGGAGGTGGTGAAGATAACCAACCACCACCAACAGCAGCAACAACCAGTACAAATCACTTTCAGTGGCCTGGATTTGATAGAGGTGACTGTCTTCACTTATCTAAGGAAACATCATTTCGACTACAGGCAGAATGAATTATGACACCAAAGTCAGAATAGGAAAGGCAAGATACGCCTTCATCAAACTGAAACCAGTTTGGAAATAGTCTGCACTCAGCATAAGGAACAAGATGCAGATTTTCAACACCAATGTCAAGTCAGCTCTTCTATACGGATCAGAAAAGTGATCAGCATGTCACGAAAAGGATTTCCAGCAGGTTGCAGACTTTCATCAACAGCTACCTTCGCCTCACACTGAAGGTCAAATAACTGGAAAGAACAAGTAACAAGAAAATGTGGGAACAAACCTACCAAAAGCCGCTCGCTCAACAAATACGTAAGAGAAAATGGAAATGGACCGGGCATACATTGAGGAGACCGTTGAATGACATCGCGCGTCAGGCCCTCGAGCGTGTGGCGAGGAGGAGACGAGAGATTATGGGCAACCGTTGATGCAGGTGAAGAGGACAGTAGAAAGTGAAAGATAGTGGAGATGCATTGTTGAAGCCCTAAGTTCAAGTCGAAACTCAAAGGAATAAAAGTACTAATAGTTATTAGAGTGTGTCAGTCTCCAATAAATGCTGGTATATAAACCGCCATCTTTTTTTCTTTATATTTTCCAGTCAGTCATGACCAATTCGCCTTGTTTGTTTCCTAACTTCAAACTGAATTGGATTCTACCTACTAATGAGTGTGTACGTGTTAAAAATTGAGGGATATGCTCAGATTTCAACACATTAGTGACTATGTCATGTGCGTCGGTAGCACAGTGGTTAGGACTCTCGCCGACCATGCACATGGTCCGGGGTTCGATCCCCTGCCGGCGCACACCCGATATCTATGGTTGGCCTGAATTTGGGCTACCGATATCCATGCTGAAAATTCCACACTTGTACTGAAAATACGGTGTGGAATCAAGCTGTAAATCAAAAAAAATAAATAAATATCTCAACCATAACCTAGATGTAGTAGGTTTAAACGTTCTAAGAGACTTATGTCCTCAACTATTCACAAATATATATGCTACTATTGAGGATGTTGATGCTCTCATTGCCACCACATTCGTTTGTTTGAAATTCGAAATTTGAACACAGCGGAGGCTAGATAATGCATACACTTACATGAATAAGCGTTTGTGAAGGAAACTGCACTAAAATTAACTAAGTCAGCGCAGAATAAATATTTTAAGATTAAAGAAGCTATTGTCATTTCTTCAAATCTAACTTCCAGTATCATTCCAATAAAATACAGCACAGATGAGGGTTTCAAATTAATGATGTGAAAAGAGAAACAGGCCTTCACTGTTCTAAAATCAATGAACCAGATCCAAATTTTCAACACTGTGATCAAATCAATACTTCTGGATGATTTGAAGACTTGATTTAGGTATTACCAAAAGAATGTCAGCAGACAACTGCAGAATCTCATCAACATTTACCCTCACTGTCTCAACACTGAAGATCAGCAAGCCAAAAGAACTGGTGACAAGATGTCCCAGCAACGAACTAACCAAGGACATATTGCCCAACGAATATGTAGAAGGCAATAGAGATCGATTCGGCATTCGCTGTAAAGACCATTGCGTGGTATGACACGCCAGGATGTCGATATAAGCCGGATGGAAAGTGACACATGGATCGTTCAAGTGTTACATGAAGATCATATGAGGAGGGAATGCAAGTTCATTCATACGGGACTGAAGAGAATAGACTGTAATAGAGATCTGCTGTAGAATCGCGAATTTCCACTCGGGGCGCTAGGGACTCTAGTGTCTCCTCATTTGCAGATAAATCTTTCGCCTTTTACCCTTGGATATGGTAACACTGATACCACCGAGAATTGCTCTCATGACCTTCAGGTTATGAGCCCATTGCCTGAACATTTAGGCCACTGCATGGTAACCTAATGGTTATTAATACCTCCACACACAAATTCAGCTAAGTAAAGTTAAACAACTCAAACTTCAGAAATGTTCTTATAAATTTCAGTAATATTTCATAATTCCACCAAGCAAAAATGTTAAGTTATAAAACTAATTTCACTTTTATGCCCCTCATTTTATTATTTTCTGAAATTATAAAAAGAAAGAAACTAGTTAAAACTTAACTGTAACGACAAGTGCAATTCACAAGTTAACTGATTTTGACTTCCGGAATTTAGATTGTTACTTAAATCACCACATCTGGTGACTATTTCTATTACAATTTCTCGCCTATTCAGTCAGTCTCAATACATCTCGTTATTTAATGCATTAACTAAAGAAGAAAATAATCATAAAAATAAGTAAAACGGCAAAACAATTCAGCGAATTCTTACAATGACTGGCATTGGAATCCATGACGAGGATTTAATCTTAGTTGTAACTCGTCAGGTGGATTTACTTGCATCCCCATTGTAAGTACCAAAAAAGGCGACTTAGGACTCTGCAAGAACTGGAGAGGAATCATGCTCCTGTCAACGCCAAGTAAAATCAGGAGTCGCATCATCCTGGAGAGAATAAAGGACGCACTGGATGCAGAACTCCGACCAGAACAACCTGGACTAAGGAAAGGCAAATCATGTTCCGACCAAATTGCTACTCTACGCAACATCATCGAACAAAGCATGGAATGGCAATCGAACCTCTACCTCAACTTCCTTCATAGACTTTGAGAAGGCCTTCGACAGTGCAGCGTTGACCGCGAAGTAATTTGGAAACTACTCGAGTACTATGGCGTACCCCAAATATTCATCAACCTTATTCAACAGTTAGCTGTACGACAACGGCACATGTCAAGTGATCCATCCACAACGGGAAACTCAGCGAGGCGTTTGCAGTAAAAACAGGAATCAGACAAGGGTGCTTATTATCACCAATGATATTCCTAATTGTGGTGGACTGGATTATGCGTCAGACAGTGGGAAACAAGAAGACAGGGATATCCTGGACCGACGTGAAGAACCTAGAAGACCTGGATTTCACGCGTGGATGATTTATGTTTGATGTCACACAAAATCGAAGATTTACAAGCGAAAACCGACAAACTGGTCGATGAGGCTGGCAGCAAAGACAGGACTCCATGTGAACATAGACAAGACGGAGGTTATGAAAATAACCAACCAACAACAACAGCAACATCCAGCGCCAATCACCATCGACGCGAGGGATTTGAAAGAGGTTACTTGATTCACTTATCTAGGGAGCATTGTCTCAACTACAGGAGGAACTGACGACGATGTCAAATCGAGCGAGAATCGGGAAGGTGAGAAACACATTCATCAACCTGAAACCAATCTGGAAATCTTCCGCTGTCACTCAGCCTGCATCAACAACAAAGTGATTCGGATTTTCAATACAAACATCAAGTCAGTCAGTTCTTCTATACGGATGGATCAGAAACTTGACGGCGGGTCACCAAGAATATTTCCAACAGCCTGTTGCAGACCTTTTTCAACAACTGTCTTCGCTCTACACTGAAGATCAGATGGCCGGAAAGAATCACCAACAAGACATTATGGGAAGAAACTAAACAAGAACCAATCGCTCAACAAATATGCAGGAGAAAGTGGAGATGGATTGAACACTCGCTGAGGAGGCCACTGGGTGACATCGCACGTCAGGCCAGTGCTCGAGTGGAACCCGAAAGGGAAGCGAGGTGTGGAACGTCTAAGGGTGACATGGAGGAGACCGTGTGAAGAGGAGCTGAAACAGTATGGATTAACATGGATGCAAGTGAAAAGTACAGCAGAAGACAGAAGCAAGTGGAGACGTGTAGTTGAAGCCCTATGTTCCACTAGGAACCCAAGGGAACAATAATAATAATACAAACTGCAAAACAGAATATCTGCATGGCTATACATGAATGAGTGAACTAAGCTTCACTTGTTGTTGCATGTAGAATCAATTCCTACAAATAATTATCCAAATTTTTCCGGTTGTAAGTCGTAAAACGCTCGTCACTGTTTTCGGATGTCTTTGTCCGAATACAGCTACATCTGCGTCCACTGAATTTAACTAACTGACAGACCTCATTGCGAACCATCATTCCCAAAAGTGATACAGATTAAATTGACTTACATAAATTAAGCATTTACATAATTAACATGCATGACCATATATGAGTTAAGTATAAGTTCAGTTCAGTCTTCTTAATTTACACTCCTTTTGAAATGTAGAGCACGTTAATGATGCAGAAAGTATCATGAATATTACGCATACATAATATTAACTGCCAGTAATTGTGCCATCGAATAATACTACAAGAATACATTTGACAATGCTTTGTTAGTGGTCTGAGGGACAAAAATCCTAGAGCGAAACATACAGGCTAGATGAAAGTTCCGCAGAGCTGTCTCACTACTATACAATGTCTTACTCGTGGATTTTCCCTCCGCATGTGGACGTATACACATACTGGTAGCAATATATAAGGTCCACGCCTTTTGAAAGTCTTCTAATGCGTTCGCAGCTTCTTACGTATGTGATGCTTCCTCTCGCACTGATTACCTGAGATGAAATTCTAGAATAAGGGCTCGTTAACGAAGCACATTATTACTACAGTTATTTCGCAAGAAACACAGGATACCAGATTATATGGGTGAGAAATATCGAAGTAGGATACACTGTACGTATAACCGCAACTCAAGAAATGCGTTGGGACCCACGGGATCGTAGTCACTGATAACCACCATAATGCCTGACCAGTTTCAAGGGAGTTTATAACGAAAAGAGCACTGTATCTGTATAAAAAAACAGTGAAACAGTGTTAGAATAGTCAAATGTTACATCTATATTCGCCAAAGTTGCTTGCAAACCACGCATAACACAAACACACAAAACCGCACACGATAGCACCTACTAAGGACAAATCGAAAATTCAATTGACCACCACTGTTCTAGCCAATGAAAGACGAGAAAACCTGAAGTGCAGTAAATTTAAAACGCGATAACGTCACCCATTGTGGTTAGAAGAAGGAGATTATCTAAAAAATGCGATACATTTCGAACAATCTGATCACTCACACATTTACTTGTCAAGTCGATACATATGAAAAAAAAATTACGGGCAACTAAATTTAACAAAGTGACAGAGTGAAGGATTTCAGAATGATTAACACAATATTTGGTAATCCAATCAAATATGGATTACCAAGGTAGGTTACGAGCAATAATAAACTGTTTATGAATACACAGGGGGAGGGGGCTTAAGTTTATGAATAGCTGTAGTCTCAGTGTATCTCAATAAGCGCCCCTGACCATTTTTATAGATGACCTTACAGGATGTGTTAGCATCAATCTTATGATCCATCTCGATTAGATGTTTAGCCGTAGAAGACGAAGTTGGCAGTCTGATATCTGCGTCTATTGGCTTTCCACAATTCATTTGTTTTTCTAACCATTTCGGGATTGTAGGTTCTAAGACTAATTGACTTCCACATCTTTTTAAAAATTTTAATGGATACTCGTTTTCAACAAGAGTATCCATCATTATTTCATTTTCTTTGTCTATAACATCAGTCGTGTAAATACGTTGAATTCTATTAAATAGACATTTCACCAAGCTTCTCTTATAATATAATGGAAGGAATCTGTGAAATTCAAGGTACTGCCCTGTACAAATAGGCTTGTAGTGACCCGTTTTATTACTCATCATCTCAGTATACTTTCACTATGTAATTGTACTTTGATCAATTTGTTGCTGCTGAATTTTGATTAAACTGGCATACACGTACATCTTAGTACTTCTTCGCGTTTATATTTGTGTCCTAACGTTGCGATTACTCGACATCCGCAACGTAATTCAAAAGGCACTTGCGAAGGAATACGATAGTGTATTATGGCAGCAATCAACAATTCAAAAATCGAGCGAGTACAAAATGTATCAATTGTTAACATGCATGATTTAGAGTAATAAACAAATGAAAGTACAATTACACAATGAAAGTATACTGAGATGATGAGTAATAAAACGGGTCACTACAGGCTTTCTGTAGATAGACCGACTTATTGAACCATCATCTCTTCAACTCAGAAGTATGTCGAAAAATGCAAGCTGGTTACAATTTTCTTCCTCACATGCACGACTTATATGACCCGCAAATTAATGATCGTCACATATCAAAATGATATCTAAATATCTACTATAGAAGAGCAATTTAGAAATTAAATCAAGAGACGAGTTCTCAACATAAGACATGTAAACGTCCGCTAACAAGGGTGCTAATGGACTCCCCATAGCTACGCCACTCACTTGTCGAAAGTGTTCACCTTCAAACGTGAAATAAGTCAAAGGAAAATGTGAATAAAAAAACAACTAGAAGATATATAGTCACAAAGAATATCAACAGTCTTAATCAATGCTACATTAGTGAACAAAGAATTAACATCAAATAAATACATTCTCCTACCTTTTATGTTCATATCTGTAAGACAGTCAACAAGTTCAAATGTATCTTTCAAAGTAAACCTACAAGTGAGGGTGTGAGAGCATATCCCGAGATGGTTGGAAAATCAAGTGAATTGTGGAAAACCAATAGACACAGATATCAGACTCCCAACTTCGTCTTCTACAGCTAAACATCTAATCGAGATGCATCATCCTGTAAGGTCATCTATAAAAATGGTCAGGGGCGCTTATTGAGATACACTGACGCTACAGCTATTCATAAATTCAAGCCCCCTCCTTCCTATGTATTCAAAAACAGTTTATTATTACTCTTGACCTACCTTGGTAATCCTTATTTGATTGGATTACCAAACGTTGTGTTAATCATTCTGAAATCTTTTAATATTGTCACTTTGTTAAATTTAGTTGCACTTAAATTTTTTTCATAAATATCGACTTGACAGGTAAATGTGTGAGGGATCAGATTGTTCGAAATGTATAACGCAAACACATCACATTTTTTAAGATAGTCTCCGTTTTATAATAACACTATGCAAATATATAAAAGGTACTTGTTTTAAGGTCACGAAAGTCACGCAGTACAACCTACAACAACCTGGAATATAATACTGGATACACAAAAATGAATGAACCAAAAGTATAAAGTGTATATATATATATGAGCGCAAATCATAAATGTGTGAATTAAAAAACAAAACAATTTCAAAATATGGTGTGAACATGGGAAGTAATTTTTATCAAAATTTTATGTATAACAAAAATTAAACGTTGTGTGTAAAACATTGAAATATAATTATAATTTATTTCATCCAGCGCACAATGCTTTAACATTTTTACTGACATTAATTTAGCAACTACGTTTAGCTAAGAAGGTTAGTGAATGTATATGTATTGACAAAGGGTAGGGGAATAAATATGTACAGGATATAGGACCACAAAAATAGAAGTAATGTAATAACGTTATGAGATATAAGAAGCACAAAGTGAATAAGTTAAAATTCTAAATTCGAAAACCGGAGTTGAAATAAGTAGTTGTGTAAAAAAAATTTAAAAAACATGAAAAACCCGCATAAAAACATGAACAATAAAATCTAAATAGCGCCAAATAAACACAAAAAAAGAATAGTTAAAGTATATACATGAAAATCAAAAATCGAGAGTTTATTGAGTAAAATCATGGACCAGCTGGAACTAAACGTGTGTCCCACAAATCACTCCCAGCCGCCTGAATCCAAAGTCGCTTCTCTCACTTCCTCAAATCAAACTTTTCACATAATTCATACGATGATCTCTTATCCCATGATCAACTTGAACAGTGCATTTTCCCGCTTTTCGGAATACGTCGACATTCCTCTTCATTGGTGTATACTGCAAGCAAATACTCACTTAGTCAGTGTCCGTTGACGAAACACACCTCCTGAATTCCACTGCTATCCACTATCGATCAAACGAATTTCAATGTTCTTTTTCTTAATTTTTGCTGTTGATCTGTTTTTAATTGGTTTAAATAGTGTTCTTTTCTTTTGGATTGTCATCTACCGCTATTTCATCATATCTTTTTGAAATGCAACGCAATATCGATGTCAGTGGTTGATGTTTCAGTTTCGTTTTCTGCATAGCAACAAATCTCATCTTCACTTTAATATTTCTATGACAGTATTTTGCTTTGTCTGTTTGGATCAACATTAAGTAGCCTCATTTGTGTGTGTCCGGAAGAAGCTAGTTCAGTCAGTGTCCCTACCTTTGCCGCCTACGTTTGAAAGATCTTCAACTTTCTGAAGAAATTTCCTTAAATTTTGTTTATATTATATTAGCTATTTTATTTTTAATTTATTATTATAATTTAAGCATCTTCAATGAACTGTAATTCCATTGTGATCTTACTTAACAAATCGATATCATTTAAAAAACACTAATATTGTTATTAACCACTATTCTAGGATATTCTATGTATATAAACATATATATAACTGTAGAGCCAGAAGAGGAAATTATCGAAGAGGATATTCTTTACTCTATTATATGGTCATTTTATAGATGTTTGAATGAATATTTTCTCTATATTGAAGTTTTATATCTCCCAATGTATTTCCAATAGTATATGTAAATATCCCTGTAGGTAGAGTATTCAGCTGAAGATCAGTCCTACCGAAATCTGACGAATTCACTGCCTTATTTATTTTTGTATTATTTGTTTTAAATTTTTATCGACAAATAAATATGTATCTAGTTTGTGCAGTGTTTTCAAAAATCTTTTCAAATTGAATGCATAAATTATCAAATTTTTGTTTTTTAATTCACTAATGTGTAGTAATTCAGTTTTGTTTCTAACCAAAAAAACCAAATAATTTGCTTGTTTTTTTCTTTTTGCAGTTCGAATTTTGTCTACGTTCTAGACATACTTGATGTTTATGTGTACAAAACGAAATGCTTATCATCACAAACAGAGATGGCGAAGAAAACAAATGATCGATATATGGAATCGTCTATTTCTATGATAAACCTATTCTCAATCAGATGTATGTGTATGTATTCAAATGAACTGTCGTCAAGATTTGACAGAATACTTCTAAAATATTTGGGCGCCAAGTGAGAAGTAGACAACTGTAAAAAATTATATTTGCAAAATCTCAGCGAGATTGAAACGAGTAATTCCAATGTTTTGCTCGGCAATCTGGTCCGATATTCTTCAGGGAAATTAATTTTTTACAAATGTCTACTTCTCACTCGGCGCTCAAATATTTTAGAACTATTCTGTCAAATCTTGACGACAGCTCATTTGAATTATTTTGCAATCGAATTAAATTAACAAAGAAACTGTGTAACTGGCACAATCATCGTGTTTTCACTCTCCGTTGTCTGCAACATAATGCTTATCCTAAATCCATAGCTGTCGAGTCACCTGACAACTCCAGTAGGTCGAATAAAGCAGCTTAATCTTCAGAAAGAAGACAAAGTAGTAAGTCCGACAGGGTGCTCCTACTAAACTCTGATCCTAAACACCATAATTTTGTAAATACGTTTAATCATAAAATTCTAGATACTAACAGTTTGAACAGACATGAAGGAGTGATGTTAGCTGATGCATAGGAAATCCTGATTAATAAATAAAAAATGGATATGTATCACTAATTATTAATATTTGGTCAAAATTCTCGACTGTCCATATCTTCTTATGGAGACGTAAAGGAATGTTTTACAACTGTTTACCCACACACACATACACACTCTGTTTAAAGTGTTTAACAAAGGTAGACCGATATTTGTAAGTCCGAGGTCAAATTTTGATCAGAGCTCATAAAATTTATCATACTTGTTGAATGACTCGTGATTGGACAAAGTTTTTAAAAATAAGAGATGGTCTTTTTATATATAAACCTCTGTTATGTTAATTTCGATTAATTTCCCTGAAGAAGTTCTGACCATATTGCCGAACGAAACGTCGGAATTACTCATATCAATCTCGCTGAGATTTTACAAATATAATTTTTTACAAATGTCTATGTGTATGTATGTTAATGATTCTATAGGATTTATCAATAGACTGCCGATGATTCCCAAAACAAGGCTGACGAAACAGCTGTCCAGTACTCCCTGTGGTTGGTTTTCAATAGTTCTCTAACTGATATCAATCCGTGATCTACTCGTAAAAAACACTACTAATCCTAACAAAGCAACTATAGAAGATAGACCAGCCAGTCATTTATATTTTTGCACTTTTTTTCTCCAATACTGTTTGTTTTCAATAGTCATTTTGTAGTGATTTGAATTTTCTCAAGCGTGATCACAGAATGAGATTTCATCCGGAGAAGCATCGAAAACCTGTAGTGGAGTACTGGACAACTGTTTTCTCCTTATTCTTGGGACTATTCTGCATCGGTCACCCACCAGAGTTTGAACTCAGGACCTTTCTGTTACAAGATAAGCTTGCAGGCACTGAGATCCGATTCACTTACCCATTAATTCCTAACTTTTACTGATTCACGAGATTTAGAGTGACAACCAGCCAATTTCATCAGTGCGTATTTGTCCTCAATGCATAGCAGATGAACTCAACTAAACACCACTTCTCAATAGTAACCTAGGAAACTTGGTCCTGTAGCCATTGACTTGCAAACATCAGATTATCCAAAAATTAGTTTGCAGGGATTTAACTGATTGGTTAGAGGATTTCATCATGAGCTGACATCAGTAAGAGAACCATTGGAAAACCTGTGAGTACTGGACAGTCACTTCGTCCTAGATCAGGATTCTTCAGCGCTAAGCACTCACCGGGAATCGAACCCAGTACTTTTATGTTGCAAGGCGAGCTCGTGGAACATTAGTGCAGTTATCTGGGGTTCCAGTGGGAAGCTGTGACCAGTAGGATACAGCAGATTGAAGGTGACGCAGCAACTCATCGAAGAAGACATTGCGAAGTGGTTGTGCCATGTCATGGATTGGCAGAAGTTAGAACTCATGGGGCATTGGATCGGGTTCCAGTGGTTCAATGGTCTACAATCTCGCCTTGTAACCAGATGGTGATGAGTTCGAACTCCGGCGGTGGTTGCGTACCGCAGAAGAGTCCCAAACCAGGGTGAAACAGCCGTCCAGTACCCCCTGCAGGTTTTCCAATAGTTCTCTAAATGATGTCAGCTGATGATGAAATCCTCCAACCAATCAAATCAATTATTTTAGAACTGTCATGTAATTCATACTTTCCTTCGCTCGTATGTGCATCCTGATTACAACTCATTCAATAATTTAAGAATTCCCATTGTAGTATAAAGAACACAATATTCAGCAAAGAGACTCTTTTCAACAACGAATTTATTATCAAACTGTACAATCGTATATATATGGTTTGCTTAAGAAATTATATCCGTTGAGGGAATTAGATCAAAAGTGTGAACACATGAAATAATAATAATAGTATGAAATGCAATTAAAATATTTGTGATTATAATCACAATTAAATGTTAATTGGTAAAAGAACTGATGTCCTATATAGAATAATACATAAGGTGTATAGATGCTAGAAAAGGGCGAATAAGTAAAGGATTAGTAGGCGAATATAAAGTGTTAAATAACACGGTGTGAAATTTGCTACGATAGAATTCAATATTGTAAAAATAAAAATTAATAATAATTTTGGATTTAGAATGACAAGTGGGACAAGCGGAAACAATTCAGACTGTGTGTAATAATAATAATGATAATCGTAGTAATAAGGGAAAGGTACATAGAATGACTAAATAAACAAAATAAATAAATAAATGTCTATCTCTCTACGGCCTAGGCAGGAGTAGGGATTGTACATACTTCTTGTGTACACAAAGGTCTGGCTTAAAGTCATGAATTGTCAAGGCCTCCGCTGTCTCTAGAAGTCTGGAACGAAGAAAACGCGGCCAATAAGTTAGCATGGATTCGATAGATGATTTTAAAATCATGGTCAGGGCTGAAAGAGTGACAGGAGTCGACCAGATGTTGTGGAATAGAGCTTCTCACACACTTCCTTTTTCTCTTGTAAAACCATGCTGCTGGAATATGTTCTTATATCCGTATGGAAAATGTCCTCTGGCGACGGCCAATATACTTTGCTGCACAACAGCAGGTGAACTGATGGATGTGCATGGAGGCGGCCACACGGGTGTGCTTATCTTTTACAGAGATGGAGAACAACTTGTGTCTGGTGAACGTCATTTGTAATTTTGCTGCAAAGAACGTCTTACTGAACGATTTAGATAGATGATTTTTGGCGCCTATCTGCAGCTTGATCACTTTTGAATTCCGAGTTCATGAATATGGTTTTCTTTGCAAGTGAGTCGGTGACCAGTTTAGACTGCTTATCTTTCGTGTTACTGTCAATAAATCGGTTCGCGTAACCATTTTCTGCGAGCATGGTTTTTAGGAAGTCAAGTTCTGAGTCAACGGAATCAGAACTCCAAATGTTTATTATCCAAAAGCGTAGAGAATGAATTAGGTTGATTTTCCTGGAGAGAGGCAGCCAACTGTAAAAAGTAGTTAGTTGGATATATATATACATATATATATATATATGGGTTTCTTTATTAAGAAATTATATCCCATGAGGAAATACAAACAAAGATGTGAATAATTCTAATATGAATAAAATATTATTTTGATAAAATCACACAGTGTTCTACAGTAATATTTACTGATGACGTTCCGAGCGCAAATTGTTGCCACTCATAATCATATCAAGGTACTCGCATAACTTCCTTGATTCATTTATATATATAGGCAAGAGAAGTGATTCAACACAAATACCAGAGATATGCAAGATATTATTATCACCAGTCAGTCAAATCAGAGGAGGATAATCAATGATCTAAAAATGCATTTCAATTCACATTATAACATTCTAACAAGTTATCTATTTATTTTACTATAAAAAATCTTATTTCTCATCTTAGTGTCCCATCATATAACAAAAATAGTATTTGTGAATATACTTCATCTTACTCTCTGTCTCATTCATGTCTTATACTGGTTTTATTCAAATATCTACTCAAATTTTACTCATGTATACAAATGATACAAGAAAGTTATGTGAGTACATTGATACGATTATGTTATTACAAGTATTGTTTCCTTTAATTCCTAGAGGAACATAGGCCTCAGCCGCAAGTCTCCAATGCGCCGGGTTCTCCGCCAACATTTTCACCTAGCTATACGTCTGCCCACATGCTTTCATCTCCTTTTCACATCACCGCATCTTCCATTTCATCCTATCACTGACGACCAACTCGCCACTTCCCATTCGAGTGGAACTCGAATGATCGCCTGCATTGCGTGTGATGTTACTTGATGGTTTGTTTTCTGAGAATATGGCCAGCCAATCCACCTCTATTTCTTCCTGCATATTCGTTGCACAATCGGTTTCTGTTGGGTCGGTTCGTTTCCTAAGGTCCCTGTTGCTGATCTCTTCTGACTGGCCATCTGATCTTGAGTAATGAGCGAAGACATATGTTAATGAAGCTCTGTAGTTTGCTCCAAATGCCTTTCGTGACGCGGCGCCAAGTCTCTGATCCGTATAGTGAGTAGCACTGACCTCACATTAGAGTTGAAAATTCGGATCTTATTTTTCATGCTGAGCAGTGCTGTTGATCTTTCCCGTATGATCCTTGCTTTGATATCCTCATCAGTTCCATCCTCCTTTAGACGAAAGGATGCTTCCCAGGTTGGTGAGTAGGTAGGCAGGCGAAGGAGGTTACCCCATTCAGATTTCTCCCATTTGTGCTGGCTGATTGTTGTCTGTTCTTGTTATTGTTGCTGTTGCTGTTGGCCAGGAATCTTCATCACCTATTTCTGTTTCCTCTATGTTCACCCGAATTCTCTCCTATCTTTTATGCTTCTTCTGCCAACTTGTTGCTTTTCATTTGCATATCTTCCAGTATGTTGAACAATAAGACACATATCATCGGTGAACTCCAGATCCTCCAAGTGTTTTGTGTGGGTCCATTTTATGCCCGTTTGCTCGCTGCCCGCAGCTGTCTGTCACATTATCAAGTCTACTGCAATCAGGAAAATCGTTGGAGATAGTAGGCAGCCAGTCAGCTTGTCTTACTCCCCTCTTCACTTCGAAGAATTCCGTGAGTTTGTTGTTGTGGATTACTTGGCATGCAGCATTGTCGAACAACTCTTGGATGAGATGTATAATTGTTGGCGACAGCCGTTTGTAGTAGCGAAGTAGTTTCCAAGTCACCTCTCGACCAATGCTGCGCTATCGAAGGCCTTTTTAAATTCAATGAAGTTGAGATAGAGAGGTGACCGCTCTGTTCAATGATGATCCGTAGTGTGGCAATTTGATCGATGCATGACTTGTTCCTCCTGAATCCAGCCTGTTCCGGTCGAAGTTTTTCATCCAGGTTGGGGTGTTTGATTCTCTCCAGGATGATGCGGCTTAGTATTTTGTTTGGGATGGACAGGAGCATAATTCCGCGCCAGTTCTTGCATTGACTTAGGTCTCCTTTCTTTGACAGTTTGAATAAGTACCCTTTCTTCCAATCCTCGGGAACTTTGTCTTCTTTCCACACCTTCTCCAGTAGTGGCGTCATCAAGTCCGCTGTTGTCTCTGGGTCCGTTTTCAATGCCTCTGCTGGTATTCCGTCTGGTCCTGATGCCTTCCCAGTTTTTAGCATCTGGATTCCCTTCAGGATTTCTGTCCTCGTCGGTGAGTTGATGTTCATTGGTAATTCTGCTTCCGCTGTCGATATTATTCGGATTGTTGTAGGTGGCGGTCGACTGAGAAGTCTTTTGAAGTGTTCAGCCCAGGGTTTCCTTTGTTCCACCTCTTTGGTGATTGACCTTCCATTGTCATCCTTCACTGGCTGAATTTGTGTTGACCTTTTCCTCGATAGGTACCTAGTTGTTTCGTAGAGGCGACGTCTCCTTCGCCTGCAATGCAGCTTGTTCTGTTTTACTTGCTATAGCTTCAGAATATTTTCTTTTGTCTTCTCTGACACTCTTCTTTACTCTTTTGTTCATTGTGTTGTAGCTTACATTCAACTCCTGTTTATGTTGCTCCTTGATGCACTGGAAAATCTTTTGTTACACCATTCTCCTCTCTTCTATTAGTTTCTATGTGCCCGTAGTAAGCCACTGTTTTTTTCTGTTTCTTATCTCTGCCTGGAACTTTCATGCAGGTTTGACTCCACACCACCTTTAGGCTGTCCCAATGCTTTTCAACACTGGTCTCTTCGCTAGTGTTGATTTATGTCTCCGCCTATTTCCTTATGTTTGCAGTGAAGATGTCCTTTGTACGCTTCCACCGCTCACTAGTTCATTGAAGGCGCAAAAGTCAGCGAAGTGTTCTCCGTTTTCATTCATCTCTCCAAGAGCTTCCCAACCCATGATGAATTCTCCCCCCATGTTGTCTGGTCCCAGTTTGGCGTTCATGTCTCCCATTAGTATTTTAATGTCACCAGCTGGAGTATTGTCCACTGTTGTCTGTAGTTTTCCTGTAGAACTCTTCTCTCTTTTTGAGGTCTGAATTGTTTTTGGGTGCATATTATTGCATAATTGTTACTTTCCTTACTTATCCTTGGCGATATCGCCTCTCATTATATCAGGGCCTTCTTTGCCGTTGGTGGCATCATGATAGCCACTCACTGCCGCAGTGTGCTCGTGGTTGTCTTCTTGGTGAACGGAGTAGATAATCGACTCTTCCCTTGACAATTTGGTGAGTCCACTCCCGTTTCATCTGCCTTCACATATCCCCAGCACTTGAACTCCGTATCTTTTCATTTCGTTTGCAATCTGGGCAGCTTTGCCAATCTCGTACATGGTGCGGACGTTCCATGTTCCCACAAAGACTTTTTCTCTTGTCGCAAGGAGACTCGTCATACTAACCTTTCTGTAGCAGTTTTATTTACAAGCTGGGGTTGCTAGCCTAACGCCTGATGATATGATTATGAGAAGTAATAAATTGTGCTCGAAACGTCATCAGTAAATCTTACTGTATAACATTGTGTGAGTTTATCAACATAAAATTGTATGCATAATGGAATTATGCTCCGTCACAGTGACCAAGTTTTATCCTTATATCAATAAAAGTGTGAATACATAAAGTAGTAATAGTTGTATGTAGTGCAATTAAAATATTTGTGATTATAATCGTAGTTAAATGTCAAGTGGTAAAATAATAATAATTCGCTTTATTCCAAAAAACAGTACTTGTGATGCAGAATGGAATTTTCAGCATTAATCACAATATTGCATCTAATTTACTCAAATTATAAATAAAATTAATCACACAGAAAATTTTCCACATTTACAATAAGGGTAATTTCAAAAACATGCAGCATATAAAATGGAAATAATAATAATGATAGCAGCTTAGGTAATAATAATAATAATACAAGTGGAAATTGCCGTGGGCTTGTTCCACACACTATTGTCAATGCGGTATACAAATCCTAGCATGTTTAAAAATATTGAATATAATGTTCTCTTTACATGATATGGTGACGGGAAAAAACAAAGATGACAGCAGTCATAGAGATAAGTTGGAGTTTGCAGTTATGAAAGTAAAACAAAGAAGCAACAGGACCATAAATATAATAGAAATAATAAAAGTAAAACTTGGAGGTATATAAGCATGGATGGATGGAGATTGTTTATTAACTAGATGAAAAAAGGTTAGTCAATTCTTGCCTGACGCTATTTTCATCACATGAAATACGCACCAAGCATGGTATCATAGAATTTTTATACTTAGACGTGCGAGCATACATTTTCCTGAAGTTACTTCTTGTTATACTGAGGAGAAGCAAGGTAAAAGCTGAGGGTGAAGTGGATGCTCCAAGTCAGACAAAATCCCTTTAGCAAATTTACTGCACGAAGTCAAGTGCCTATTGACAACGACGTTAACTATGTGGTCGACTGGGACACCACTCATCCTTCTGACAGTCTTCAGCATTCTACGAATTGTGACACGGTCCTTTTTAAGCAAACCAGGAATAAAGGTGAATAATAAAGAAGAATAGGTAGGATGCAAGAGTTTACGAACTGTAAGAGGAGGGGTTGAGTTATACCCGAGTCCCTTAACTTCTTAACGTAAAATGTCATGCGGAATATTTAACTGGAGATCGCTGAGACATGGGAAGACCAGGAGAGACCAGAAGAGGGAATAAGTCCAAGATACTTAATTTCTGACTTAATTCCCATATCATTGTCATCAATATTACAACTGTCATGAGAAACGGCGGCTTCTTTTAACTGTTGTTTACATCTTAAGCTGAAATTAACAGTCTGACATTTAGAAGGATTCAGTTTAAGACCGTTACAAGACAGAAGCTTTTGTAGTGGAGATATTGTGTGTTCCAAGTTTCTTTTCTGTAGAGGGATTTTCCAGCTGTGACCATCGTTTCTTCTTCTTCTTCTTACATTAAGGTTCAGGAAATTGAACTCATCACCGTGTTCACATAATACAGATGAGTGATTCATGTCGTTACAAACAACAAACGTATTATCGACATGTCGGTGATAGTAGATTATTTCATTGATAGCAGAACTTAGTAGCATCTGTTCAATAAAACCCATGAAGCTATCGTCCAGAGCAGGTCCTAGAGGTGAACCCATCACTATCCTATCAATTTGTCGGTAAAGCTGAATTGGATATCTTTTGTGCAGAGGAGCAGTAGACGATTCATCTCTCTTTCCTATATTCGTAATAGATCTCTCTGTCAACAAGTAATGTCTGTTGTTTCCATCAGTGGTATTTCTGTAAATAAGGCCGTCTCATTGTACGATGCCATGAGTTTATATGATATATATTGACATGGTCTACTTCTTTGAAAATATTGGTAGCTTTGCTTCAAGTTAACCTCACCTAGTTAAATAGATCGCTAGTTTTCTAGCCGGTCCCAAGCTCGGGTAAAGAGAGAGGTTTGGGCGTTGGGCTAGCAACCCCACACCCCTAAGTCTTTCAGACCACTAGAGAGACTTCAACACACAGAAATGGTCGTATGCTGAAGTCTGCCTTTCACGTTGCTTCGAAGCGGTGGTCGACTGCAGAATATCACTCTTAGAGTTGCTGCAGGAATGGTTTTCTACCGGGAACCGAAGATCCTCCTCCCAAGGATATCCATTGCTAAGTGCCCCTTGAAGTTCATATTCAAATATAGTGTCTTCTTTGCCAATGAAGTACATTCTTCCCTTTTTGGCTTCGGTTCCATGTTCTCCACCAAGCGTGCCGGGTATCCATTTCGAATCAGAATATATTTGAAAGATAGAAGCTCCTCTTCTAAGCAGTCATTGCTGCAAATTCTTCTGATATCGTGTGCCAGTGAGATGTGGAGAGCTCTTCTCCGACTGACAGATATCCCAACTTTAAATGTTTGTCATTTGGCCATTCCATGATGGTTTTCTGTGGATAGATTTTTCAGAGTTTCATAATCTATTTCTGTCAATTCGACATCGAGAAATGGAATCTTTGATTCATTTTCAACATTCATGGTGAATTTTATTGAAGGATGGCAATTGTTACACTCCTGTAGGATACAGTTTAAATCAGAATCATCGTGACAAACTGTAAAATTGTCATCGATGTAACTTTTGTACAACAGAAATTCATCCATTGTTGGTTTTTTAGATCCCATTTAACAAGATGGCCGTAAAACAGTCTGTCAAAAGTAGTCCAAGTGTTGTGGGGGGTAGCCCGTGGCAATCCCATCTTTCTGCCTGTAGATATTGTCATTATAGGTGAATTATACATTAACTGTGCACCTCGGCAGCAACTCTTCCACATATGATGTTGGTAATTCGATGATCAGATTCCTGTTCTAAATATATTTGCGAAGGAAACAAATTTTTTCTGTAAGTGGCATATATTTAAATAGAGATTCTATGTCTTGTGATAATATACGTTTACCAATTCCACTGAAATCTTTTATACCTTCAATAAATTCAGAAGTATCTCGGAAACAGTACTTATGTAACAACAGAAGACAAAAGCCAGGCAACAGATCGTTTATTAAGGAAAATCAACACATATTTATAGATTTTAATGTACATTATTGTGGATTATTGTTAGTAGAAAATACAGTCTGTTGGTTGGTTGTTTCTCACAGAAACTTTGGCTAGCAGCCAGCTCTCACCACACTTACATAGTTATTGTCTCACAGACTCTAGCATTTCGGTTAACCATTTGGCAATTGGATGGTATAGTGCGTTTGTGGTAAAGCGGTACATTGCTCGCCAACCACGTATGTGTTCCGAAGTTCGATCCCTGGCCGACGTACTCCTCTACCTCCCTCGCTAAGCTAGTAATAAGACTGGTGAAGAGGGAAGGTTTGGCATGAAGCTAGCAACCCCATCTCGTAAAAATAAACACCACTGCTACCGAAACTTCAAGCCTCAAACTTGAAACCCTACGTTCCACTGGGAATGCAAAGAAATAAAAGAAATGCTTCAAATTAAAGATTACAAATTTATTTTGAATGACCTGATGAGAATCTGTCAGAGAGAATGATATCATTTCACACTAGAAATCTCATCTTCCTTTTTTATCGAAATTTACCGAAGGAACCGGATTTATGGTACTATTAAATTAATTTAAACTAATATCATGTCACTCAGGGGTTCTACATTCCTCATACTCTTGGTGTGTGTGTGTGTGTCAACAAAATATTTCACAACAGGCTGTCTTCAACAGATACTTGCAATCATGCGGGCAGCCATAAAGGATAAGCTAGAAACAAGAAACTCTAGCGGTGAAGAAAGCCAGTCAACCATCTATAGCACAATAAATATACAGAAGCGATTGAGTATGAATTCTACATACGATGTGGGGATGGCATGAACAGCTGAAATGAGTAATTCCAACGTTTCGTTCGGCAATCTGGTCCGAACTTCTTCAGGAAAATTAATTTTTTACAAATGTCTACTTCTCACTCGGCGCCCAAATATTTTAGAAGTATTCTGTCAAATCTTGATGACAGTTCATTTGAATTATTTTGCAATCGAATTAAATTAACAAAGAAACTACGTAATTGGCACAATCATCGTGTTTTCACTCTCTGTTGTCTGCAACAGAATGCATATCCTAAATCCATAGCTGTCGAGTCACCTGACAACTCCAGTAGGTCGAATAAAGCAGCTCAATCTTCAGAAAGAAGGCAAATCAATAAGTCCGACAGGGTGCTTCTACTAAACTCTAATCCTAAACACCATAATTTTGAAAATACGTCTAGTCATAAAATTCTAGATACTAACAGTTTGAACAGACATAAAGGCGTGATGTTAGATGATGCATAGGAAATACTTATTAATAAATGAAAAATGGATATGTATCACTAATTATTAATACTTGGTCAAAATTCTCGACTGTCGATATCTTCTTATGGAAACGTTAAGAAATGTTTTACAACTGTTTACCCACACACACACACACACACACTCTTTTTAAAGTGTTTAACAAAGGTAGACCATTATTTGTAAGTCCGAGGTCAAATTTTGATCACAGCTCATACAATTTTGTTTACTATACTTGTTGATACTTTTTTGAATGACTCATGATAAGACAAATTTTTACAAATCAAGTGATTTTCCTTTTTATATATAAACCTCTGTTACGTTTATTTCGATTAATTTCCCTGAAGAAGTTCTGACCATATTGCCGAACGAAACGTAGTAATTACTCATACCAATCTCGCTGAGATTTTACAAATATAATTTTTTACAAATCGAACATATCGTCACCACTGGTAATTCCACCTCAACAAAGCCTACTCCTTCAAAGTAATCTACAAATTGAAGAACAGCCTGGCAAAGGCAACATGTTTCCACCTTCTTTGCATTGCAGAAGCCCTAGCCTTCCAGTTAGAAGAGCCAGAAGTATGCATTCAAAAGAAAATTATTCAACCATTTCTACTATCATGTAATAACTATTGATTTTATGTCTATTTTTCTAACTACTTAAAACTCTTGAGTAATTCCGTATGTTATTTTGTTTCCATGTACACCCTGAGCGCAACTCTTTCATCAAAATATTCACGCTGTTATTAGGTAACTCTTCTTTAACAATTGTTTGTGATAACTCATCACTTTTGTTACCACCCTCTTATATCAACATCCAATTCATCTGAACTAACTAATTTCACTTTCGTTTGGCAAATTTAATGTACACACACATACAAAACAACCGTATGCATCCGCGATTGAACAGTTATGAAAATGAAATCGCCGCTGAAAAGAGACTCTTCACTGAACTACTGGTCCTCTATTTACGAATAAAAATTAGTTGAGACAATTGGGGGCACAAATATATGTAGTGAATGATACTCCTAGTGTCAGCACAGTGAATAGTGGAGAAGATTTGTAGCTCAGGTGGATTATATTGAATTGTGTCCTCTGATGGGAGCTGGCTGTTTCTATTGCACTGCATTCATCGTTCCAGATCTAGAAAACATCTACAGCAAAGGTTTTAGTATAAAGTGGACTTCTCTATATTCTCCAGTAATGATGGAATTGTATCTTCCGAGCAATGGCTTGTCTAGTGATGTCACTTGATGGTTTCCTCAGAGTATGGCCAGCCAATCCATCTCCATTTCTTCCTGCCTATTAGTTTCACAATCGGTTCCTGCTAGCATGGTTCGCTCACTGCCAGAGATCTCTGTTGCTGATCTTTTCTGGCTGGCCATCTGATCTTGATTAGTGTTGAGCGAAGACAACTGTTAATGAAGGTGTGTAGTTTGTTTGAGGTGTTCTTTATGATGCGCATTGCAAGTCTCTGATCCGTATAGTGAGTAGCACTGACTTCACATTGGGGTTGAAAATCCGGATGTTATTTTTGATGCTGAGTGCAGTTGACCTCCATACAGACTTGAGAGTAGTGAAAGCTTGTCTCGCTTTTCCGATTCTTGCTTTGATATCCTCGTCAGTTCCGTCTTCCTGTAGTTGAAACGATGCTTTCCAGGTAGGTAAAAGAGGTTGTTTCTTCCAGGTTCCTCCCATTTATGCTGATCGTTGTCTGTTGTTTTTGTTGCTGTTGGTGGTGTTGACCAGGAATCTTCATCACCTCTGTTTTCTCTATGTTCACCTGAGGGAAGTTCTATCCTCTCTGGATGCTTCTTCTGCCAACTTGTTGCTTTTCGCTTGCATATCTTTCAGTTTGTGGGAAATCAGACATATATCTTGTCATGTGATTTACGCTATACTAACTGGTGAATTAGGTCTACAATAATAATGCGTTTGCTAATCGCTGGTTGATTCACTTGAGTACCAGGCTTTCAGAAATTCCCTGACTGCAATTTTGGTGTTTTGTCTTTTTAAATTTTCCACCTTATCCCAATCGAATTGGTGTCCATAATTATCCGCATGCATTGGTGCGAGAGAATATTATATACATATATGAGGATTAATAGCTCAATCTGTTATGCAAAGATTAGAATTAATAACTCTACCTATAATCAAACCAAAAATCTGCGTGCGTTATGTTGATGATACATTTGTAATGATTCTGAATATTCATTATAAAAATCCTCATTCGAACATTAATAGAGAGAAGACCAGTAGTTCAGTGAAGAGTCTCTTTTCGGTGAATTTACTTTCACAGCCGTACAATCTCAAATATATGTGGTTATTCTGTATGTGTCTGTGCATTAAAATTTTCAAACGAATATGCAATTAGTAAGTTTATGGTGGAGTTATGGAATACAAAATGCGTTCATAGGAACTGAATGTTGATATAAGAGGGTAGCAAGAAAAGAGATGAGCTGTCACAAACGATTGTTAAAGATAAGTTACGCAATAACGTGAATAGTTTGATGAAAGAGTCATGATTAGGGTGTACATGGAATTTGAAATAAACACACAAATACATAAACAGCATATCTGAAGACAAGAGAAGAAGAATTAGACAAGAAAATTCCATTCTTAAACGTCTTAATCAAGAGAAATAACTCAGAAAATTTAGAAATTCAAGTAAGTGGAAAATCAACGTGTGCGTCGGTAGTACGGCGGTTAGGACTGTCGCCCACCATGCACATAGCCCGAGGTTCGATCCCCTACCAACGCATTTCTAATATCAATCTTAGGCCCGCAAAATTTGGGCTACCGATATCGCATGCTGAGAATTCCATACTTGTACAAAAAATACTGTGTGGTTTCAAGGTATAATCCAAAAAAAGAAGCAATTACCCGATTACCCGCAAAAGTTATTAAACTCGAGTCATAACACCAACAACAAGCCAACGTCAAAGACCACAAGAAAATTCATCCTAAAATGGATAAAAAATATCTCTGAAATAACAGCCAGAATATTAAGACCGTCTGGAATAGATATAGCACACAAACTAGCCAGCCAACCAGACAGCACAATTACTTCATTCGATATTCCGCAAACCGAAAGATCAGACAGAAAAAATAACACAAAACCTATACCATTTACAAAATAAATTGTATGGACTGCAATAAACATTACACCCACAAAAGTAAGCGTCACCTTCGAATCATAATCCAAGAACACAAACTGTCTGTAAAAAGACATGAAATATATATTCTTTCATATCAATGCATGTGGATAATTATAGACACCAATTCGATTAGGATAAGGTGGAAAATTTAAAAACACAAAACACCAAAAATTCAGTCAGGGAATTTCTAAAAGCCTGGTACTCAAATAAATCAACCAGCGACTAACAAACGCATTATTATTATAAACCAAATTTACTACCTAATAAAGCGTAAATCACATGACAAGAAGGCTAGAATTCCAAATCAATACAAATAGGATCAATGGAGACGTGAATGAACAACCAGTCACGAGAGTGATCGTCAGAAGTTACAATAACATTATTCCTGGAGAACTGAGATGAGTCCATTTTGCACTGAAACCTGTGGTCTAGATGTTGTCTAGATGAGGGACGACGAAAGCTCAAAAAAAACAACCAGCACCTCAGAGAACGCAACTAATTTGAGATTGAGCATAATATATAGTCAGGAATAAAACCCAGCTTTTAAATTCAGATTCACACTTTTGGTTGAGGACAAACATCTTTAAGCCTACTTGATGTCAGTGTTTGTTCAATCTCTTCTTGATCGAGTCGACTGTAGCCAGTGACACTAGTTTTTTCTGAATGTTGGTTCTAAAAGTTAGTGACAAGTTGGAAGAACAGCACTCCATTGAGATTTAGTTCACCACTGAATTCGAAGACCTTTAAGATCTTCGTGCCTGGTGGATATTGAAAAATCACATCAATATCCGTTGCCTACAGTTTTCAACGCCATCTTTAAATCTTCCGTCTGTCCACGGTATGTTAGTGAGAAGAGATTCAAAATGTTAAGTCGTTTCTCGCATTATAAGTTGGACATACAAGGAACTCTTTTTAGCACTTATGAGTCCTAACAAAAATGGACGAACAGCGAGGAAAATTTTGTTTTCGGCGATTCATTTTCATGAGCTATACAATTGTAATTATATTAAACAAAGAAATCCCTATACCATTCAGATGCTGGTAAACTTTGTCCTTGAAAAATTGTATTACATAATGTAAGGTGGTGACTAATTGTAAGTTAGAAAAGAGATAGAAGTTGACATGACGTAATAAGTATGAGATAATGACTAATCAGTAAGCTTCTGTATAATGGACAGGAACCAGTGGAAAGGCGATAAAGTGTTTTTATATAAAATCTGTATGAAAAAGCAATGTTATTAATAAACAGTAATAGAGTGGTAATAAAATTTGAATGAAGGGAAGGATAATGATAATGAAGTAATAGTATTAATAATAATAATAATAATAATAAAAGTGAACTTACATAATAAAAAAAGAAGAAGCAAAATTGTAGTAAGAACTTTACTCTGGCCATGGTAGGGCGAGAGAATGTATGTATCGCTTTTGAATGCAGAGGTCCGGTTTCAGATCTCGAATTGCTAATGCTTCAGCTATGCGAAGTCCTTTTGTACGATATTGAGGGACTCTGTGTAGCTCTGTGAAGCATTCATGTGGAGGTGCTCGATGTCCGGAGATGACAGGGTGTTCGAGGTTAGAGCTGCTACTATTCTTCTTTTCTCCTCTGGCTGGTTAATCAAGCTGGACAGTGTTCCAGAATACGTTTATGGACATGACGTTGCGTGCGGCCGATATACTTTGCTCCACACGAGCAAGTAAATTGATAAATGAGTCCTTTTTAAGACACGGACTGGCTACCTCAAGACTAGTTTCAACGGTTTTTGGAAATGTATATAAAGTGACGACAACATTTAACTACTGATTCTAGTTAAGATCCTGCATCTAGTCGATACGAATCTACCTAACACTACTGGGTAAGATGTACACGACTGAGTATTTTTCTACGTCAATGGGAGGCGTACATTCTCCGAATTAAATATTCTGATAATTGTTCCAATTTGTGTGCGTTAAACCAGCTATTCATACGTACTACCTGATTCCAGTGAACCACTAATTGCTTACTTTACATGTTTCGGCATAAAACATTGTTTTCAAATGTTTTATATCCTTGGATATATCTCAGAGTCTAGGTGCAGATTGTAGTTGTCATTCCAGTTAAAAAAAGCTTCAGTGAACTGTACCTGTACTATAATCTTTTAGGCCAGTTGCCCCATCTCTTCTTTTAGGGATTCCTATTAATTATTGCAGAAGATGTACACCTTGAATGGTGTATTTTTTTCTTCAATTATAATGCTGTTCATCGTGTCAAGTGTGTTCTCAGTTCCTTCTTGGACTATACTGCTGTAGGTTGACTTCAACACACACACATACTGAGCTCTGGTTGTTATGTTATCTTTTTCTTATGGAAACAGTGCTTTGTATCTAACAGGAGGTAGTCCATTCCCCTACTAAGTGCAGCAGATATGCCTTGTTACGCTTCTCCTGTTTCTGTTCTCATTCCCCTTACAATCACCTACCATACTCTCTTTTAAAGTTTGTGTCATTCGTTGTGTCGAAAGTCTGACAATCTTCATTCCATTTTTATTTCTGTGTTAGATTTATTATAAGA
>OX235271.1:9786514-9862216 GCA_944472155.2 Trichobilharzia szidati | reverse complement strand
ACTAATTGCCACTTACTGTCGGATGAAAGAGGTACATTCTGAATTTCACACTTCGCATGATAACGTCGAATTCCTTGAGTGTGTTTAACTGTGGAAATATACGTTTCATTGTATGGACACCAGGAGACTGTTTTCACCACACTGGAAAATTTGATACACACCGGTGATCATTGATTCATTGAGATCAAAGTCATATGTTCTCTGAGCTGGATAGTTTATTTGCGAAGCTTTCATTGCCCTACTAGGCGACATCCTCAGCGCATACTTAAGTAGTTTGAAGTCAAATTGAATTATGCGTGCTCAAGATGTTGCCTAGTAGGGCAATAAAATCTTCACAAATAAACTATCTAGCTCAGATAACACAACCACATCAAGATCATCCACGTGAGCAACAAATCTTCTGCGTCAAATATTATTATTATTATTGTTTCAAACAGTTAGTCCCTTTTATAAATTTTGATAGCATTATTAGAAGACAGAGATTATCTGAAAAATGTGATGTATTAGCGCTATACATTTCGAACAATCTGATCACACATTTACTTGTCAAGTCAATATATATGGAAAGGTTAAATTAAACAAGGTGACAAAAAAAGAATTAAGAGTAATTAACACAAACGTTTGGTATTCCAATCAAATAAGGATTACCAAGGTAGGTTAAGAGTAATAACAAATTGTTTTTGAATACACAAGGGGGGCTTAAGTTTGTTTGATTTAACCTTTCCATATATATTGACTTGACAAGTAAACGTGTGATCAGATTGTTCGAAATGTATAGCGCTAATACATCACATTTTTCAGATAATCTCCGTCTTCTAATAATATTATTGTTTCCTTTAATTCCTAGATGAACGTAGGGATTCAGCCATGAGTCTCCATTGCGTTCGGTTCTCTGCTAGAGTCTTGACCTGGTTTTAAGTCTGCCCACACATTTTCATCTCCTTTTCACATAACCTCCTCCTTCAGGTCACCCTCGCACTGACGACAAACTCGCCGCTTCCCTTTCGGGTTCCACTCGAGCGATGGCTTGTCTAGTGATATCACTTGATGGTTTCCTCAGAGTATGGCCAGCCAATCCATCTCCATTTCTTCCTTCCTGCCTATTTGTTTCACAATCGGTTCCTGCTGTGTTGGTCCGCTCATTGCCAGACATCTCTGTTGCTGATGTTTTCTGGCCGGCCATCTAATCTTGAGTATTGAGCGAAGACAGCTGTTGACGAAGGTGTGTAGTTTGTTTGAGATGCTCTTTATGACGCGCAGTGCAAAGTCTCTGATCCGTATAGTGAGTAGCACTGACTTCACATTGGAGTTGAAAATCTGGATCTTGTTTTTGATGCTGAGTGCTGTTGACCTCCACACAGACTTGAGAGTAGTGAAAGCTTGTCTTGCTTTTCCGATTCTTGCTTCGATATACTCGTCAGTTCCGTCTGCCTGTAGTTGATACGATGCTACCCAGGTAGGTAGGTGAGGGAGGTTGATTCTTTCTGGTTCCTTCCGTTTATGCTAATTATTTTCTGTTGTTGTTGTTGCTGTGGGTGGTGTTGCCCCGGAATCTTCATCACCTCTGTTTTCTCTATGTTCACTTGAACGAAGTCCTATCTTTGATGCTTCTTCTGCTAACTTGTTGCTTTTCGCTTGTATATCTTCCAGTTTGTGGGAAATCAGACATATATCATCGGCGAAGTCTAGATCCGTCATATATAAATGATGCTTCCGACTAGCCTTGAACACTTAACTAACTGGAGATTCCACGTGAACATGTAAACGTAACACGGCAGCATACAAATTGTCTGGAATGCTTGACCATATAAATTCTGTTTAACCATTCGACTTAAGTGATTAATTTCAGTACCCAGTGTTGAATAATGAAAGCTGTAGATTAGTGATTTTGGAGAATATATTTAACAATACAGCTTGAGGAGCGAGGTTATTCAACGATACCAGCCGAAAGTAAAATCTCAAAAGTTAAACCACTAGGTACTGCTCTTCCTATTGTTGCGATATGGATTGTTGGCCTTCTGGTTGTACATCTAGACGAAAACGGGTCCATGTATGAAAATGTGTTGCTTAAGTTCATCTTTTAGTTCGTGTGCTTCGCTTACCCATTTTATAATCCCTATTGCATCTGGAATAATAAACAGGAAGGCTAAGAAACTTATAGATGCAAAAGAAGTGATCAATAAATGCCCATTACAAATTTCTAAAGACTGACTCCTGAACAAAAAATATTCTTTCTGATAACTTATTCTAGATCAGGTTCTACAGTTACACGCATCCATATTAATGATGAAAGAATTAAGGTTATTAACAACATTGCTATTAATATGATTTCATTATGAGCTGACATTGGTTAGAGAACCATTGGAAAACCTGGAGTACTGGACAGCTGTTTCGTCAGCCAAGTTCGAGACTCTTCATCAGTACGCACCCATCAGTGAGATGCTCACTGGTGACTGGCCCTATTCAGTTAGGTAGGTAGTTACCTGGGATTCTACTGTGAAGTCAGGAAATGTAGGCCACGGCAGGTCGGGTGTGAAGACAAATACTCGCCGAGGACACTGGCTAGCGGTTGCGCTATGTCGTGAATTGGCAGAAGTTAGAATTCATGGGCCATTGGATCGGGCCCCAGTGGCTCAATGGTCTACTAGCTCGCCTTGTAACCGGAAGCTCCTTAGTTGGAGCCCCTGTAAGAGCGTACTGCTGAAGGGTCCATAACTACGAAGAGACAGCTGTCCAGTACTCCCAGGTTTTCCAATGGTTCACTAACCAATGTCAGCTCATGATGAAATCCTGTAACCAATCAATCAAATCCCTACAAACCAATACTTGAACATAAATGTTGTTTAAATAACATCGAATCAATCAATAGTTTGAGTGGATTACAGTTCAACAGCATCTGTAAGTGTGACAGTATGCATCAGCATAACACTACACACAGAATATCACACAAATCAGGAAAAATAATAGTACAGAATTTATGAATATGCAGACTCAACGCAAGGCCAGGGCAGTAACAGTGGTTGGCTGAACCTGTTTCCTTTGTACACGCACAGAGCGGTTCATGATGGTTTTTACTGTACCCTTATTTAGTCACACCGGTAAATGTTCCAGAGCGAGCATGAAAAATCAAGTTCCTAGAGCAATAGTCAGAATAACTCGCTCCATCTCAAGCCTAGTTGAATTGGTTGATACAAGATATTGATGACTTGGCATAAATATTCATAACCGCTACTATATACACTTTACAATTTCTACGTCAAACTTTACAACTCATACAAAGAGTCATAAATTCAAGTTATTCTGGTCCACTTCAATCGCGCTACACGAAAAATCTACAACATTTCATTCAAAAGTGAATCATATATGATATAAATAGGAACTACGAAGAAATAAGAAAAAAAAGTGTAACGAACCCCGAACACTCAGTACAAGCCGTGGGAAGCCTTAAAAGCTCAAATCTTAGTTTAGGTTATAATTTTTGCTGTGCAATTTTACACTATTTATTTGTGTTTATGAGTAGTCAAAAATGTTTTCTAAAAATAAAACAATAAGCAGCATTGAAATAATGTTCGTAATTTGGAACAAATTGACCACAGATTGTTGGTGATAATGCAGAAATCTGAAATCTGTTACTGGAAAGAAGAGATGCAGAATTTTAAATTAGGAGTCAGCTTGAGTGAAAAAACTTTACCTTTAGTGGCTGATCATCAGGATTTTGCTCAGGTTCAGCGATTGACATCGAGACGCCTGGTCTTCCCACAGCATGTTAGTTCCCAAGGAAGATATTTTGTTTAACGTTCTACGTAAGGAAGTTGAGACAGCTTGGTATAACGCACTCTATATATTCTAAGTTTTTAAATTTCTGTATCCTACCTACCCTTCTTTATTGCAACATCTCAGCTTTTCCCAGGCCACTTAAGCAAGACATTGTTACTCTGAGAAGGTCAATAAAAGCTGCCGGTAGGGTGAGTGGAGTGTCGCTAAACCTTCTCGTTAATACCGTAGTCATGCAATAAATCAGTAAATATTATTTTTTTCAGACTCTGATCATCCTCTGTATACACAAATCTCTTTTTGATGTGGTTGTGTTCTCTGAGCTGGATAGTTAATTTGCGAAGCTTTCATCACCCTACTAGGTGACATCTTCAGCGCATACTTCAATTTGAGGTGAGCTTTTAGATTTCTCCACGAGTTTATTAATCATCTCTGCTGGCGACCTTGGACGTGATTGGTTGTTTTTGTGTGTTTTCACACCTTCTAGGTTACTTGTATTGTAACTGATTGTTTCTTTGACTTGAACTTTGACCCTTTGTGTGTGAGGTTTCTTTCTTATCGGTTGGAAAATTTTGTCTATTTCGATGTGTCTATTGATTGATGATTCACTGGAATGCCAAGCTTGGCATACAAGTAACCTAGAATGTGTGAAAACACACAAAAACAACCAATCACGTCCAAGGTCGCCAGGAAAGATGATTAATAAACTCGTGGAGAAATCTAAAAGCTAACCTCAAATTGAAGTATGCGCTGAAGATGTCACCCAGTAGGGTGATGAAAGCTTCGCAAATTAACTATCCAGCCCAGAGAACACAACCACATCAAAATCGTCCACCTGAGCTACAAATCTTCTCTATCATACACAACTCTCTCCTTGCATCTCATCGGGTAAGACTAGAAGACTAGACTACATGCTCGGATGACCATGTATGAAACTCTGCAATACCTTATTTAGCAGCTGCACATTCTATATGATGAGAAAAGCGTATGGCAGGACATCAACAACCCACTGAGAAACCCTAAGTGAATAGCCCTATTTTTTCTCATTATAATATTGTTAATAATATTCTCACTCAATTTACTTCAATTCATACTTCACTTTGAAGTCAAACTGAAGTATGCGCTGAAGATGTTGCCTAGTAGGGCAATGCAAGCTTAACAAATTAACTATCCCGCTCAGAGAACACAACCACATCAAAATCATACATTTGAGCTACAAATCTTCTCCATCATATCTAAATTTTAGTGTTCATGACACTGCTAATTTGGTCATTTATAAGCAGCTAGAAGACGTTGTGCAATAGGGAATTTCGGACTCAACGAAAGAGTGAAAACAGGTGTTCTGAGGTGATTCGAATTCAATTTTTACCATTTCACCTTGTTCTATGCTGCCTTCTTTAGCTGGCTCCTCATAATGTATTCCTCATGTCATCCTTGGACCAACGCCCAAATTGTAGCCTCTCAAGCAGGTTCTAATCGATTGTTTGACGTATGATGTCGTTCAGTGACCTAGTCAGCTTGTGTTCACTGAATGTGAATTCCTTTTAGAATACTTTTTGAGGATTAGGTTCTTGATTGTTTTTTTCCAAGAGCTTCTTGTTGCTAATTCTTTAGGTTTGGACATTCTATTACCAATATGGAGAAAAGGCAGCTGTTGATAAAAGTTTGAAGCTTGTTTGAAATTCTTTTGGTGGCACTTTATGTCTCTGAACCACAGAGTAGTACTAACTGACTTGATATTAGAATGGAAATCCAAACATTATTCTCCATACTAGTTTTTTTATCAGATATATCACACAGTGAAACAGTATTATTTACTGAATGACAAGGTTTCGAACAAAATTTATTGTCCATAATCATATCAATTGTAATCACACGACTTTGAGACTTGAGTTTTATAGTTTTCTTTGTTCTCTCCTATTTATCGTCGTTGGGGTAGTAAAATTTTTTAGGTATCTGGCTGGACAGGTGATGAATCATTCCTATTACACGTGTTTTCATTCAGTTGATTCGATAAACAAAGCTTCTGTTATCAATCTCTCCTTCCACCCTGTGACATTAGATTTTAAAACTGTCATCCTATCCCAACCAGCCTATTGTATGGTTGTGTGTAACTGCATGTAGTGCTATAGCTGAACTATTCTCTAGATTTCTTATCTTATTCGGGTCAACCAATCTAGATTTTGCTAGGTTTTTATGCCGCTCAGCTAGTCTGTTCTACTAGTTTGAACTATGTATTCGACCTGACAGTCATTGCAGGGTATTAGATACACTAAATCGTTTTGTTTTAAAGGTTCCACAGGATTGATCCTTTAACCGACAAACCTTGTTTCTAACTAAGTTTGTGGGATTGAATGCCGAATTCTCAACGATAAATAGGAGAGAAGAAAGAAAACTATAAAACTCAAGTCTCAAAGTCGTGTGATTAAAATTGATGTGATTATGAACAATAAATTTTGTTCGAAACCTTGTCATTCAGTAAATAATACTGTTTCACTGTGTAATATATCTAATATACAAACTAATGTGGATTTACTCACTACCACAGTGCCCAAGGTATACACATATATTAACAAACATTATTTTCTTTGATCAAAAGAGTATCACACCAGTTTTAGATTACTGAATGTCAGCCTCACTTTTCCTACCCTGGCTTGTTTCAGCGTCTCCATTCGTAGTGCCTGTAGTTGAAATGACACCATCTAGATAAACGAAAGTGGTGACCCCCATTGGAAACCACCGACCAATATCATCAGCGTGTTGTAGTCTGATTTCGGGAAACAAATCCCCGTATTCTGCTGTGTGGTTAACCAAATATCTCGACAGAAGTAAAATAGCAGTTATTTTCAATAAAATCTACGGGACTAATCAACTTTTTTTCCTTCATGTTCCCCAGTGGAACATAGGGCTTCAAGCTAGTTCCTTGAAGTTTCTGTAGCAGTGCTTATTTTACAGGATGGGGTTGCTAGCCTCATGCCCAACCTTCCCTCTTTACCAGCATTCTTTCTGGCTTAGCGAGGTAAAGGAGTGCGTCCGTAGCCGGGGATCGAACCCTGGACCATGTGAATGGTCGGCGAGGGTTCCTAACCGCTATGCAAACTACGCAAAGGCTCACTCCTGACTAATCAACAATCATTATAAATTAAAACACAAAATTACCTCAGCAATGCCTTTAGGCAGCTTCCAGATCAGATTATTTCTTGGACATAAAACAAGTGTTATTCAGCAGAACTATTTAACTAAAACCCACTGGAATAAGTATCTAAGAATCAAGTAGGTTATTCCCAGTAAGATGAGATCAAAACTCTGTCAGCAAGAATCGTGTACCAACTATTCCGACTGACAGTCCAAGGTCAGTATTATTATTATTATTATTGTTCTCTTGGGATCCTAGTGGAACATAGGGCTTCAACTGCACGCCTACACTTCTTTCTGTCTTTTGCTATACTTTTCACCTGCATCCATGTTATTCCATACTGTTTCAAATCCTCTTCACACGATCTCCTCCATGTCACCCTTCGACGTCCCACTCACCGCTTCCCTTTCGGGTTTCACTCGAGCACTGGCCTGACGCGCGGTGTCACTCAGTGGCCTCCTCAGCGAGTGTCCAATCCAACTCCACTTTCTCCTGCATATTTGTTGCTTGGCGATTGGTTCTTGTTTTGTTTGTTCCCATAGTTTCTTGTTGGTGATTCATTCCGGCCATCTGATCTTGAGTATAGAACGAAGACAGTTGTTGATAAAGGTGTGCAACAGGCTGTTGGAAATATTCTTATGTTCCGACAATCTGACTACCCCCAACCTACTAGTTTGACCTATGGTCTTAATCCCTCTATGTTAAAGTATGGTAATCCCCAATCATATTTTAGCTCTACCAATTTTTCACTTTTGTCTATTCAATTTGTACACTCTTCCTTATTAAGTCAATTGTTACTATTACTACTGTCACTTTTAATTGTCCCCGGTATTATTTCGCTTGTTCCACTTGTCATTCTAAATCAATTCCTTTATGCAACATTAAATTCTATGCTATTAAATTTCACACAATATTGCGTAACGTTTTTCTTTTGTTCGATTTGTCTACTAATCTTATAATTGCACACCTTTTTCAAGTTCTATCCATCCTATGAATTATTCTATATATGACAAAATTATTTATCGCATTCCTGCTAATCTTAATTTTGCTTTAAGTGTTCGTCTTCTACATACAGCTGAAGCCATAGGAATCCACCTGAAGAAGCCAAACTTGTTTGTTCAGAAGAAATTCGCACAACCACTTTCCTTACCTTGGCAATCATCTTTACATGAATGTATAAATCTGATTACTTCGTCTACTCCCCCTAAACCTTTAAAAATTATCAAAATTATAATTGTCCAAATTATTTTATTATTTCTTTTCTGACTACTGCATCTTGAATTACATGTTATCCTTGTAGATTATTCTATTCTTATGACCGCTTCAACCTTTGTTACAAGTTATCACTGTCCAAATCGTTTTATTTTCTTTAACAATCTGTTACGCAACCAACCTGTGCATACGCTCATTCCTTAATTACTCTTCATTTTTCCAAAAATATGCATTACGCAAACCTTGTTTTGCAACCACTGCTACTTTTTACTTGTGTACAACGTTATCACGGAATAGCTCAGTGATAACGTTTCTGACTGCAGCACTGGGTGACGCGGGTTCGAATCTTGTGCGTCGGTGGCATAGCGGTTAGGACGCTCGCTGACCATGCACATGGTCTGGGGTTCGATTCCCGGCCGACGCACTCCTTTACCTCGCGAAACCAGAACTAAAAGCTGCTGAAGAGGAAAGGTTGGGCATGAGGCTAGCAACCCCATCCTGTAAAATAAACACTGCTACAGAAACTTCAAGCCCCTAGCTTGGAGCCCTATGTTCCACTAGGGAACGTGAAGGAAAAAAAATTAAATATGAAATCAGAGTTCAGGAATGCGAATTACTGGAAAACAATTGAGGTGATCACCATAATGATAATAAAAAGGATAAATTCATTCAATTGTTTATATAATCTGGGCAATGATGATTGTATAGGTGAAGAATGTGAATACTAGTAAGGATAGAGGGGAAAATAACTACTGTCAGACAGCGATTCGATAATATAATAATAAATTGTGGAACCAAGAATAAAATGTACAACTACGGCATGATATAACATTGACAATGCAATTAGCATTATAAATAAAAATAAAATAAATACAGTTATGTGATGTCACTTGGAGAGATAACTAATTGAAAGTTTAGTTTGTAAGTGTTACTTTTGTTTTTACGAGTTGATCACGGATTGATATCAGCTAGAGAACCATTGAAATCCAAGGAGTACTGGCCAGCTGCTTCATCCTAGTTTGGCAATAATAGGCAGTACACCCCCACTGGAGTTCAAAACCAGGACCTTCCGGTTACAAAGCAAGCTTGTATACCATTTAGCCACTGGGACCCGATTCAATGGCTCATGAATTCCAACTTTTACCGATTTGTGATTTAGCTGTCCAGTACTCCCTGGTTTTCAATGGTTCTTTAACTGATATCACTCCGTGATCAACTCGTAATAACTACTTTAATTTTTGGACGAAGGCCTAGGGAGGGAGAGAGACTGAACAAACTTTTTCTGAAAACAAAGACTAGGTTGAAAACTCCTAATGGCAACTACTTCAACTCTACTAAGTGAGCGAAGATGTACCAACCTAGGGCGTTAAGGTGGCACCTTGTAAAACACTTGTAAAGACTCAATTTTTGTCAGTCATGTGCTCCGTGCTATCCCAAAGGTGTGCGAGTATGGGACTTCTGGTTGACTATACAACTGACTCATTTACCTAACCACGTTGGAAAATGCTCCAGAAGGCAATGGTGGGCTTACTGAGTCATTCTACACGAGCAGTTAAATTTATAAAGACACATTAAAGTGGCCAGATTTGGTAGCTTATCCTTCAGCTGAGTTGGAATTATTCTATGGGTGGTGAATTTTAAATACAATTTTGAGTAATTATTTTCGAAGTTTTGGTGCAAACAATTCAGCAGCTATGTCTTATTAAAACAGTCCGCTTTCAGGCATTTCTTTCCATCTGTTCTCCTTATCAAGACTTTAACAAATTTTTTGGGGTACCCTTTCTCAAAAAATAAGTCTTCTATTTTCTATATTTCATCGTCCAAGGTGTCTGTTGTGCAGATTTTTCTAGCGCGAAACATTTGTATGCAAGAGGAACAAATGACTTGAAATGGGTGTATTGCGGAATCCATGCGGTCTTCCAGAAAATACTCCTCTTGATCATACTTCCATCTTGCCTTATTCTTAGTAGGATAGCGAGAAATGATAACGTGTTGTCTTTCTCCTTTCACACATACCCAACGTCTCGAAGAGGACCCAAGCATCGATTTCATTATTATGCAAAATATATACATGTGATGATTATTTTTATTATTTCCTTGGCTTCCAGTTGGAACATATGCCTTTAGAAGCACATTATTATCATACCCTGTTCACTGCAATCATTTTACTTGGTTTTACGATTACTCATCAGCTTCCGTCTACTTCTTACACTATCCCCTTCACGTCAACCTTTGAGCAATACTCAACTCTTTGCTTCCTACGCAAGTTCCACTGATTGACCAGGTGCATCATATCACCCAACGATCGATCACCTCAGTGTGAGTGTGTGGTCCAATCCACCGCCGTTTTATTCTACCTATTTGTTGAACGTTAGGTTACTGGAGGAAGCGTTGACAGAGTTGATTGTTGCCTATCGTTTCTGACTGGCCACCTGATCTTCTACATCGTGCAGGCTGTTGGAAATGATTTTTGTGACACATCATGTCTTTGAACCACTGTATCAACATGTTGATTTCAGAGGAGTGAAAGTTTTCCAGATCCTGCTTAAGTTTGTGAAACGGAAAATATGTGTTTAGATATATATTTGTCAAGAAACATTGAAACCAGAATTCAAATTCAGGTAAAGTTAAATTTTAAGCACCAGCCACTTCAAATTAGCGAATGGCCTTGAACACAGTAATCGCATGAAAGAGGCTATTTTTCAAAATGCAATACATAATACAATTATGAGATAAAATGCCAAAAAAAACTGTAGAAAAGTGTTACAGCGGATACTTTTCTCTCACAGGTGATAAGAACGACTCCCAGTTTAACAGAGGAGCATCAATAGAAAGATTACACCACACCCTATACATGTATTCGTCTATATGACTATTAATAACATCCATGAATGGCTTTAATCTGGTTTTCCAACCTTCCCCAAAATCCTTCAATGGAGCTGGTGTCGGTCCCTGTAATATTATTTGCTCGTTCACGGCCACGGTTGTATATTCTGTTTAATAAGACGGTTTCGTCTACATGTACAATGACATCTTCTCCTTCCAATAAAGAAATAAGTCCCTCTATTATCCAAAACCCTAAACCTCTGTAGTGATAATATCACTGAAATGTTGAGACGAGAGTATTTCTGTCCCAGCAGCTTCAAATGTTTTTTAAAATCCATTAACTACAGATATACAAAATTTGAGTCAGTATAAGGTGGAGCCTAGCAAAAAATGTTCCTACAGAATAGTATACTCATTGGCTTACCTTCCCTCATACTAAATCGTCTCAAACAAATTCCACATCCTCATACATTTATTCCCTTTCGTGAATTTGAGTAAAGCAAGAACAACATGGGGTTTGTACAGAATAAAATGGTATCATAATTTTTAAAATCTCGTTGGCTTTTCATTAGCTACTTAGAGCCTGAAGACATTATCAAGTTTATGTACCGAAAAATTTAACATATACTCACAGTGAGAGTTTAAACAAGTAATCAGTATATGCATACAATGGAAGTAGTAATAATAACTATAATAATAATCATTTTATCCCAAAACAATAATTGTTATATAGGATGGAATTTTTCATCGTTACGTAATCAAACGAAAGAGAGAATGAAAACATCTGGTTACCAGGGCAGGAAAAGACTGATATCCGCTTCTTTCTCAACGCATAAATCAGGTTTCAGGCGCTAAATGGTGATTGCTTTGGCAAATTCAACTCTTTTGCCTATTGATAATTTTGAACTATCTTTCAGCATCCACCTCATGATCCTTGACAAGGAGGTGCCTGGCACTGACACTGCTGAAAGCATATCTTTCCTTGAGATGTAGGCTTTTTGATACATGTTCATGAAATCGAAGGTATGGACTTCTTATTTCTTTTCTCCCAGTACTGTTTTTGGAAATACATGTAAATTGTTATACACAGCTGGAGTTAACGTGAGAAGGTTATCTGTACGTAAACTTAATAATGTCTTTAGCCTGTAGGCAGCTGATGGGAAGCCAAAGGAATAAATGATGATATCATTTTATCCTGCACGAACTGTTGTTGCTTTCGCTTCATTCCAATTCCACAACGATATACATGTGCAGCAACAGATCTGCTGAAACGTTTTATACTCATGACACCTCTACATGAACAAATCCTTCGTTTTCTAATCAACCTCACATCTAAGCAACTAAGTTAGAGTAGATGTTAGATTCGAACCAACCGGAATAGAAGCTTGAATTCACTTGAACAAAATTCATTGGCCCATTCAAAGTCATTGATGTGGCTGCACTCCATTGGTAGTTACTGGTGCTTAAAGTTTAACTTGCTCTGAATTCATTTAACCAACTTAACTGTTCCCATGATTCTTCTAGTATACAGTCACACAGTGTTTTGTATTGCCATTGCAAGTAACCTGCTAAGTATTAGCTAAGAAAAGAGGAATACGGGAACTGTGTCATTTTATTGTCAGAGACTCTACGTCAAACAGTGAGGTGCATAGTACCATCAATGAACTGATAAAACCAGCAGACACATCAACTGAGATCTACAACACTGCCTCATTTACAATCCAAAAGGATGCTAATCGTGAACCGAAATACTTCATTGGTAACATTTCTGTCAGCAGCACTGTGTAAATCCAGAAGTGAGACGATATAACTGCCTCAAGGTTACTAATAGGTTATATTAACGATTGCTAGCCAATATGAAACCTAGATTCATCGTCATAGTTAAACGTATTCCAGCCGAACACGCAATATGTAGTACATATTTTAGAAATGATGCAGAGAAATAGCTTTAAAGAGTACGTAGGCATTAATAACTCTTAAACTATTCGATATCTTAACCCATCACAATTTCACAATGACATGTACCACAACAGAAAACTCAGCGAGACGTTCAGAGTGCATACAGGAGTAAGACAAGGCTGGCTGCCTACTATCACCCATGATGATATTCTGGATTTCGTGCCTGGATGATACATATCTAATGTCACACAAACGAGGAGACTTGCAGGTGAAAATTAGCAAACTTAAGGAAGTGGCAGTCAGTGAAGACGAGATTCCTGGTGATTATAGAGAAGGCAGACGGAAGTGCTGAAGATAACCAACCATAACTAATCACCATCAACGAGTGAAACTTGCAAGAGGTCACTTCCTTCACTTATCTAAGAAAACATCATTTCCAATAGAGGTGAAAGGGATGAAGACGTCAAAGCTCGCCAGGTACGGAAAGGTAAGATATGCCTTCATCAACCTGAAACCAGTTTGAAAATCTTCTAAACTCAGCACAAGAAAGAAGGCTTGAATTTTCAACGCCAATGTCAAGTCAGTTCTTCTATACGGATCAGAAACTTGACCAGCATGTCGCGAAAAGGATTTCCAACAGGCTACTACAGACTTTCATGAACAACTGCCACCTTAGCCGACTCCATACTGAAGATCAGATGGTCGGTGAGAATTAGCAACAAAAAACTATGGAAACAAACCAATCAAGAGCCGATTGCTCAACAAATATGTGCGAAAAAGTGGAGATGGATCGGGTATACAATAAAGGGACCGTAGAATGATATAGCGCCACAAACCACTGGTTGAGTGGAATCTGGATGGGAAGCGAAGAGTGGGTCGTTCTAGGGTGACATGGAGGATATCACCTGAGGAAGAGATGAGAGAGTTTGGTCAATCATGGATCTAGCTGGAGAGGAGGGCAGATATGTTGTTAAATGTCTATGTTCCACTTGGAACCTAAGGGAACAATGATAATAATAATAATAATATGCAGCTCCACCGTTGTCAGTGACACGGAATTTCTGTGATGAAAACAACCGCAAATAGCTGAAACATTCTAAAGAAATAAAAATACCTACTTTGGGAAAAATATATATTTTATCGGCGTTTTTTCAAAATACCATTAACCCATAACATTTTTTTCCTTTATTTCTGGTTTTATTCTCAAGTAAGTAGCCATTAATATTAAGGAATTGAACACACTGAATAATGAAACTTGGATTCACATTTTATCACATGCATATCTACGTTTTTATAACTTAAGATAAAAAGTAACCACAATAATAACTTACATTTTTTCAGATATTATTATATTTTGTAGTACACACTATATCTAGTGAAATCTAAATTATCATTTCGTGCCTTTTTTAAGTTTTAAGTTAATTGAAGAGACGAAAAACAATATGGCGGATAGTGTGAAGTGATTTAAACAAAAAGTGAAGAGAAACCCTTTAAAACATTTTACAAAGTGAAAAGGAATTTATTTGTCAAAGTAATAAATTAATACCTCAGTTCTGTATTTTGGTGCATTAAGAATATTCCCGAGGAAGTTTACATACCGATATTAATTTTACCAAGGTTCTTTTTTACTTAAACTAATGGGAATTTGAATTAAATGTAATTCTCGCTCAATTTTAAAGTTCACAAAACAGCTTTATACTACTAAAGATAATGGCAGTGAATAGGTGAGCTAATTATAAGCTGGTTCAGTCTATTCGTCTAGTATAGAGCTCAGTTATCAATTCCACAGTCCATTGAGGGGAATTCTTTAGTAAAATCAAACTCCTACTTCGTCTTTAGTATTTACTAAATGCATCTATAAGAGAAATATTGGAAAACCAAGGTGTACTATAAAGCGATTTCAGTCCTGTTTGGGACTCTTCAGCCTGAATGAAACCACAAAGCTACGTATGTTCATCAGTCACTGACTATATTCAGGAAGTTGCCTGGATTTCCAATGAAGCGTCTTGAAGAGTAGGACTCGTTATGTCAGGCAACAGGATGGTTACTCACCTATAAAGGTGGTTGGTGGTTGCGCCATATATCACGAATTATCAGAAGTTGGAATCCATGGACTATTGTTTAGAGTCCCAGGGGTTTAATAGTCTGTTGAATTGACTTATAACCGGACGTTCCTGAATTCAAAACTCGGATGAAGAGTCCTGAAATAAGACGAAACTCCGCTATTTTCTAGTGGTACTCTAACTTACATCAGGTCGTAATAAAGCCGGTTACCAATGGAATCCATGCAAAGTAGCCTCTGAAAATACACATATTAGCATCAGTCGTCTGCCACACTAACGATATCTCAAATTAAAATGAGTCTAGTGTCATTAGAATTGTTGATCAGTAAGCAGAAACATAATAGATTCCGGTACACATTTCATGCTAAGGAGTCGGAATTACTGTTCCCCGCTAAATGTGTAGGTGAATGAAATTGTCTCAGGAATTAAAAATTCAAATAAAGAGCTACTGTTATTTTGGATCAATTTTATTTTAAAATAGCTTGATTTGTTATGATTATTACCATCCCCTTTGGGTTCCGAGTGGAACATACGCCTTCAACAGCACATATCCACTTCATTCTATTTTCTGCTATCCTACTTATATGGATTCATAATTTCCTACTTTCTCTCAACTTCTTTTTCTTACCACATTCGACCGATGGTCAGCATTGAGCGCGATGTCATTCAATGGTCTCCTCGGTGTGTGCCACCTCCATCTCCATTTCCTTCCACATATTTGTTGAACTATAAATTTTATTGGTTATTGTCTCCGGCTGTCCATTTGGATCTTCAACAAGGAGTCAGTGAAGGCAGCTGTTGATCAAAAATCTGCAGTCAGCTGTTGGAATCACTTTTCATGACTCGTGAGCCAACTGTCTGACTTATACAGAAGAGCTGACTTATGTCACTTTTGACTTGAAAATCTGAATCATAATCTCTACGCTGAGTGCAGAAGATTTCCGAACTAATTTCGGAGTAATGAATGTCTGCCCTACATTTCCCAATCTGTCTACTTTTGACATCTACATCCATGTTATCCTCCTGTAGTTGAAACGATGCTTCCTAGATAAGTGAATGAAGTGACGTCTTCCAAATTTCCTCCGTTGACATTGACTGGTGCTGGCTGGTTGTTGTTGTTGTCGTTTCTGTTGGTTAGTTATCCTCATCACCCGCATCTATTCTATATTCACCTGGAGTCCTGACTTTGCTGCCTACCTATTCATCCGGCTGTGTTGGTTTTCGCCCGCAAGTCTTCAAGTTTGTGTGATATTAGGTATAAATCATCGATTAAATCTAAATTTTCTAAAGTCTTCTTATCGATGGTCCAGCGTATCCCTGTGGTTACACTCTCTGTACATAGTCTGACATAACTAGGAAAATCATTGGTGATAAAAGACAGCCAGATCTGTCTTACTCCTGTATTCACTTCAAAAGATAATTTGAAAATCACACCTAATTACGTCTATGCATAAAAGTAGAATGAATTCTCCAAAATGTTGAGAGGTATTCTTTGTATGTACGTGTAACTGATTGACTGACTTTTCATTCAATGATTCTTTGATCCAACACAAGAAAATGTCTCAGATCATTACACAGCATTAGGGAATAGTAAAATGCCTAACACTGTGATGATTTTGGACTCAATGGAATCCTTAGAGAGTGTCACCAATTTTTTTTTCAATAGTTACAGTTATTTCAGTCCTACTGAATACCTTGAAATGAGAATAGATTCTGTATGATTGATGCTTTCGCTACCGTTAACAACAATAAGCTCACTAGTGACTTGCCCTTTTCAGGTAGGTAGTTGCCCGGGGTTCTAGTGAGAAGTCGTGACCAGTAGGGTGCAGCAGGTCGGGCGTGAGGACGAATACTCGCCGAAGACATTGGCTAGGGGTCGCGCTATGTTGTGAATTGGTAGAAGTTAGAACTCAAGGGCCATTGGATCGGGTCCCAGTGGCTTAATGGTATACGGGCTCGCCTTGTAACCAGAATGTCCTGGGTTCGAATCCCGGTGGGTGCGTACTGATGAAGAGTCCCAAACTAGGACGAAACAGCTGTCCAGTATTCCTAGGTTTCCAATGGTTCTCTAACTAATGTCAGCTAATGATGAAAATCCAATAAGCCTATTAGTTTAAATTTTATTTGGTTAGCTTCTTGATAATGACTAAAAATAAAGACATTCAAGTATTGGTTGGTAAGGATTTGATTGATTGGTTACAGGATTTCATCATGAGCTGATATCAGTTACAGAAGCACTGAAATACCTGCACGGAGTACTGGAAAACTGTTTCCTCCATCCTAGTTTAGGACTCTTGAGCAGTACGCACACACCACAGAGGTTCGAAACCAGTACCTTCTAGTTACAAGGCAAGTTTGTAGACCATTAAGCTACTGGAACACGATCCGAAGGCCCATGAATTCTAACTTATGTTACTAACTAGGTGACCTGAGTTCTAGTGTGAAGTCGTGACCAGTAGGGTGCAGCAGGTCGGGTGTGAGGACAAACACTCGCCAACGATGACATTGGCTGGTGATTGCGCTATGTTGTGAATTGGCAGAAGTTGGAATTCATGAACTGGCCACTGGATAGCGTCCCAGTGGCTGGATGGTCTGCGAGCTCGCCTTGTAATCGGAAAGTCCTGGGTTTGAACCCGGCCGGTTGCTGCGTACCACTGAAGAGTCATAAACTAGGACGACAGAAACAGCTGTCCAGTACACCCTGCAGGTTCTCCGATGGTTCTGTAACCAATGTCAGCTCATGATGAAAGTGTATAACAAATTCTTGATTATTTCATTGCTATAGCTCTGAGTTGATTATTCTTTCTATTCGGCTATTCGGTCTCCAATACTGAACGAAGATAGTTAGCAATCAATGAAAGCCTAAAATAACCTGTTAGAAATACTTTTCATGACAACCACGATCTAATTATATCTCTGAACCATATATTCAAGCGGTGACTTTACACTGATCATGTCCATTGTGTTAATGCGCAGTACAGCTCCAAATTGATTTCATAGTATTGAAAATCTCCCTCGTTTTTCTGATCCTGGTTTTGACATCTCCAGCTGAAACAATGCTGTTTGCATCATGTGAATAATTGTGATGATTACTGCTCACAAGTGCAATGCTTTCTCGTATAGCAAACCTACTGTAGAAACATATCAGGAAATAAATATATATTCATGGATAGGTTGGAGAACATTGCCACTGAAACGTCCCCTCTCACCCCAAAAGTATGGTGGAGGTATGTAGATGACACATTCAATGTACTTAGAACACAGGATATAGATAGATTTTTCGAACACATTAACTCAAAGGTGGAGGCAATTCAATTCACTTATGAATTGAAAAGTCAAGAAGGGGAAGTGCCAATGTTAGATTGTAGCGTAAAAAGAAACGAAGATAGGAAGTTAAACACATTGGTGTGCTTACAGGAAACCCACACATTCAAAGAGCTATTTGTACTTCCGATCATCGCATCCTATATCAGTGAAAATAGGGTTGGTGAAATGTTCAAGTGATAGAGCACAAAAACTAAGTAGTACCAAGGAGGCGAACCAACCAGAAAGCGATTGTGAAACAAATAGGCAGGAAGAAATGGAGATGGATTGGCTAGCCATACTATGAGGAAACCATCAAGTGACATCACCAGACAAGCCCTTGAGTGGAAACCGAAAAGGAAGCGGCGAGTTGGTCGTCAGTGCGAAGGTGGGGTGACTTGGAGGAAGTCATGTGAAGAGGAGATGAAAACGTGTGGGCAGTCTTGGAGCCAGGTGAAGACTCTAGCAGAGAACCGAAAGCGATGGAGACGCACGGCTGAAGCCCTATGTTCCTCTAGGAATTAAAGGAAACAATAATAATAATAATGACCAAGGAGAATCTAAGACAGGAAGTGAGACGTATAAGAGAAGCCTTGAAACTTAATAATTACGCTAATAATTTAGACAGAAAGTATGTAGTAAAATGTAACAATAAAATAAATAAGATAGTAGTAATAGTGATCATAATAATAATAATGACTGTAATATTAATGTCTACATGCATGTCAAATATGCGCAAGACAACACCAACAATAAGCAATCGAAATCATCAGTAGAAATTCCATACAAGGAAGGAACCTCGGAAGCCTTAAGCAGGATTCTTAACAAGGCAGAGAGGAATAAAGGTGGCTGGTTTTCAAACCAACCACAAACGCAATTAGAAACAAGCTTTGTCGGTTAAAGGATGAATCCTGCGGAGCCTTTAAAACAAAATTATTTAGTTTATCTAATACCCCACTTGCAATGATTGTCAGGTCAAATACATAGATCAAAGTAGTAGAACAGGTGCAGTCTGTCAGACTAGCTGAGAATAAAGACCTAGCAAAATCTAGATTAGTTGACCCGAATAAGAAAAGAAATCTAGAGAATAGTTTAGCTATAGGACTCACTACATGCAGTTACACACAAGCATACAATAGGATGAGATAGGATGACAGTTTTAAGATCTAATGTAACAGAGTGAAAGGAAGCAGAGATTGATAACAGAAGCTTTGTTCATCGAATCAACTTCAAATACGTGTAACAGGAATGTTTCAACACCTATTCAGCCGGATATCTGGAAAGTTCTACTACCCAAACGACGAAAAATAGGCGAGAACAAAGGAAACTATAATACTCAAGTTTCGAAGTCGTGTGAATATAATTGATACGATTGTGAACAATAGCAGATTGTGTTCGAAACCTTGTCATCCAGAATGTAATAATACTGTTTCACTGTGTGATACATCTAATATACAAACTAATATGGAATTGCTTACTACTACATTGCCCAAGTTTTACACATATATAAATATTGATTTTGTCTTTAAAAAAGAAAAAACAATTCATCTCCTTGGGTGTTTCAATTTTATGCTTTTCATGTTTAAAAAACATAATTTTGTTTCTTCACCCCACTTATACACTTCTTATTTCTGCCTCAACGCTAAGCAACTTAAAACACGTTCTCTTTTTTTGTTAGTTGATTGATGGTAAAACTGATGAGTTTTCAGGAGTACGTGTGTGTATGATTTTATCCAGACAAATAAGCGTGATGATTAGTTTTCGAACAGACGTTTCAATTTCACCTGATTACCACCACCAACACCCCCTTTACACTTGTACTACTACTACTACTTTTACTAATGCTGTCACTACTACGACTTATACTACTGAAGTCTCTTTTCAGTAGAGACAAACCGAGTGTGACTTAATCCATTGTATTTTTTATGTTTTATACTTTCCACTGTTTTAAGTCTTTATCCTTACATTTTAAATAGTTTCTCTTCAGAGTGTATGTGACTAGGGTGAGGGTCAGGAAAAATGCCTTTTAAATATTTTAACTATTTTCTTTAAAGATGATAAGAGAAGATAATTTAAATTGTTCAGTCAGCGTGATAGAAAGAAAATTTGTGAAAAAATATGTTTTCAATGTCTACAAAATTTAGTGATCCATTAACTGTGGTAAGAGATACACAGCGAATGAAAGAGAGAAAGAAGTAGAGACAGGATGGATGGGGAGAGAAACTTCATTTTATTTCCCACAGTCCTCTATAGATGGGCCCGTGATAGCCCGTAGTCTCTCATCTCCTCCTCCAACGCACACGATCTCCTCCATGTCAGTCTCGCATCGACGACCCACTCGTTGTTTCCCATTCCGGTTCCACTCAAGCAATGGCCTGCATTGAGCGCCAAATTATTCGACGGTATCCTCAATGTGTGCTGTGTCTATCTCCATTTTTACCTACATATTTTTTTGAACAACAGGTTATTGGTTAGTTTCTTCCACTGCAGAGTTTCTTGTCCGTAATTCTTTCCGCTGACTATTTGATCTTCAACATGAAGCCAGTGAAAGCAGGTGTTGATAAAGGTCTGCAGCCACCTGTTGGAAAATGCTTTTCGTGATATACCTTGTTACTGACCTATATAGAAGAAGTGACTGTGCGTCGGTGGCACAGCTGTTAGGACTGTCGCCGACCATGCACATGCTCCGGGGGTTCGATCTCATGCCGACGCACACTCGATGTCAATGGTCGGCCTGCTAAATTTGGGCTACCGATATCACATTTGCTGAGAATTTGATACTTGTACCAGAAAGTACTGAGTAGAATCAGGCTATAATCAAAAAGAACATTTGTGTTCATAATCCGAATCTTGTTGCTCTTGTGCAGAGTGCAGAAGATTTCTAAATTGATTTCAGATTGACTTTGGGTGGTTGTCATTATGAAAAACGCACGAACAGCGAAGAAAATTTTCTTTTCGACGATTCATTTCCATGAGCTGTACAACCGTATTTATAATTAACAAAGAAATCTTTAGACCAATCAGGTACTGGTAAATGTTTGTCCTTGGAAAATTGTATTACATAATGTAAGCTGTAAGAAGGGATGACTAATTGTAAGTTAGAAGTTGGCATGACGTAATAAGTGTGAGATAATGAATAATCAATAAGCTCGTGTAAAGTGGACAGGAACTAGTGGAAAGGCTATAAAGTGTTTTTGTATAAAATATGTATGAAAAGCAATGTTATTAATAAACAGTAATAGAGTGGAAATAAAATGTGGATGATGGGAATAATAATGATAATAAAAGTATTATTAAAATAAAATAATGATAGTAATAACAGTGAACTTACATAATAAAAAGGAAGAAGCAAAATTGTAGTGAGAACTTTACTCTGGCCACGGTAAGGCGAGAGAATGTATGTATCGCTTTTGGATGCAGAGGTCTGGTTTCAGATCTCGAATAGCTAATGCTTCAGCTGTGTATAGATCGCGTATCCGAAGTCCATTTGTACGATATTGAGGGACTCTGTGTAGCACTATGAAGCATTCATGTGGGGGTGCTCGATGTCCAAAGATGACAGGGTGTTCAAGGATCGAGCTGTTGCTATTCCTCTTTTCTCCTCTGGATAACCAAGCTGGGCAGTGTTCCAGAATATGTTTGTGGACTTGACGTTGCGTACGGCCAATATACTTTGCTCCACTCGAGCAAGTAAATTGATAAATACACATTGAAGTGGCCAAAAGCGGAATCTTGTCCTTAGCGTTAGACTGGATTAACTGTCTGCAGGAGAATGTGATACGGAGAGTGGCTGTTGGAAATGTCTTCTTCAGACATTTAGAAAGGCGGTTTCTGAGAATTTCTGCAGCGACATCACCTTTGAATTCTAGGTTCATGAAGAGAGTCTTCTTAGGAACCGTTGCGATGTTTGACATCGGCGGTCGTCTTTATCATGAGTATGCTTCAATGAACTTAGTTACTTCGTTCTTCACATTTCTCGAATTCAAAGTTGTAATTTTAATTGTCTTTATGTAATCACCTCGTCAGTTTTTCTTTCCTCCATTACGATGTGAAATATTGTATTTAACACAAAATGATTGAGCCAGCAAAGAATATCCTCTTCGATATCTTCCTCTTCTGAATGTACAATTATATATGCATGTTTTTATACATAGAATATTCTAGATTAGTAGTCAATAACAATATTAGTATTTTTTAAAATAATATCGATTTGTAAAGTAAGATCACAATGGAATTACCCCAGTTCATTAAAGATGCTTTAACAATAATAAGCATAAAAATATAATAGCTAACAAAATATCAACTAAAATTAGGGAAATTTCTACAAAACTTCAGGATCATTCAAACCTAGATGGCCAAGCGAGTAAGGATAATGTCTGAAAAAGCTTCTTTTGGATGCACATATGAAGCTTGTCAATATGGAACCCAACAGCCTTAGCAATATTTAGTAGACGGACTCTTGAGGCAAAAATAAGATTCGTAGGTATGCGGTAAATGACCCTGAAAGCATAGTTAACGCCAATCTTGTGTTTTGTATCCACAAGATGAGATAGAATAGCACTACGAATACATTTTGTTTGTCCTTTTCTTAACCACACAGGGTGATGTTAGGAGTTTTAACGAGAAACATGCCAGATTGCACGGCCTATATAACTGGATCCACAGGAGCAGTTGAACTGGTAGATACCACATACCAACAAATCTTAACTTCACCTTAAGAGTTTGATTACTAAATATTGCTGAAGCAGTTGGGATCCATATTAACAAGCCTATTTGTGCATCCAAAAGAAGCTTTTTCAGACATTATCCTTACTCGCTTAGCCATCTAGGTTTGAATGATCCTGAAGTTTTGTAGAAATTTCCCTAATTTTAGTTGATATTCTATTTGCTACTATATCTTTATTATTATTTTTATGATTATAATTTAAGCATCTTTAATGAACTGGGGTAATTGCATTGTGATCTTACTTTACAAATCGATATTATTTAAAAAAATGCTAATATTGTTATTAACTACTAATCTAGAATATTCTGTGTATATAAACATATATATATATAATTGAAGAGTCAGAAGAGGAATTTATCGAAGAGGATTTTCTTTGCTGGCTCAATTATTTTGTGTTCTGTAGATGTCTTGATGAATATTTTTACTATTTTAAAATATTGCATTTTTCATTTTATGTGTCAGTGAAGACTATTTTGGAATGAAATTGCAGTAGAAAAATAACCATTTCCCCCTGAATAACAATAAAATCATTTCCAGGTAGCTCTTCCTAGATTTCTGTTGAGTTTTTCCTTCTCTATTTTTTATTCCTTTGCATCCCCAGTGGAACGCAGAGGGCTTCAAGCCCCTGTGGCTTGAAGTTTCTGTAGCAGTTGTGGTTATTTTTTTACAAGATGGGATTACTAGCTTCATGCCCAACCTTCCTTCTTTACCATTCTTCTTACTATTGGCTTAGTAAGGTGAAGCAGTGAGTCTGTGGCCTGGGATCGAACCCTGGAACACCTGCATGGTCGGCGAGCACTCTACCGTTGCGTTTAGAGTTTTAAATCTCAGAAAATTAAAAAAAGATATTCATAAATACAATTTTTACTGACCCACCGCATGCATAGTCGGTTGGTATTGTGGTGGTTTAAGGTTTATTGAAAACAGATTACCATACACAATCATACGACTAAAATTGCATAATCACTATTACCTGACTTAAATTCTTTAGTCTTTTTCTCTGATTATAATAAAGGTTTACTATAATTTTTTTATAAAGCAAAGATATGCTTGAAATATAGAATTTAGAAAATTAGTTGTAAAAAGGAGAGTTGTGTGTAGCGCAGCTGTTCTGTTGAAATATTGAACGCATATGTTAATAGAAAGTTTAATTAACTTTCTCAGTAGGAAATTATGTGCGTGTTATGCAAATTTTGAAAGCGCATGTCGAAGTTTAAATTGTGAGAATAGTAGATTCTTTAGACTAATAATAATATCTGTACAAAAATGTCTAATGAAGATAATAAAATTTTATTTTGATAAATTACACAGTGTTATACAGGAATATTAACTGATCACCACGATTCAAGCAAAAGCTATTGCTCATAATAATATCAAGTCACTCACACAACTTTCTTGCTTCATTTATATACATGAGTGGAATTGATGATTAGACATTTGAGTAGAAATCAATATGGGATAATGTACATTCAGAAATAATAATATGAGCGTTACCAATTAAATACAATCAGATGGGAAATAAGATGTGTGTTTTCAAAGGCAAAATAAGAAACTTGTTAGACTTTTGTGATGTATGTGAATTGAAATGGAATTTTAGGATTATTTATAATTTATTAAACTCACTAGTGAAGGAAATACAATTCACATTTGAATCAGAAATTGAACAAAGAGAATTAGCCAAGATGTTAGATTGTAAAATAAAACCAACTGAAGAAGGTAAACTGCACAGTAGAGTTTATAAAAAGCCAACGCATTCTAATAGATACTTTGACTTTATTTCACCTCATCTGTTCGTTGTCTGTAAAGGCTGGCTTAGTTAAGTGTCTAACAAACCAAGCAACAGCACTAAATACCACAAGAAAAGACCTAAATGATGAAATGAAACAGATAGGAGAATAGATGGTTGGTATCAAGTAACTATCCTATAGAATTCATCAGGAATATCAAGAAAGGTCAAAAGAAAAATATAATGGTAAAACTAGCAGTGATAACACAAATAAGAGAGAATATGAGGCATCTACTATTATACCATATAAGGAAGGGATATCTGAGGCCCTATGTATGATTCTAATTAAGGCAGGAATTAGAGTAAGGTTTAAACTTACAAACTCACTCAGTTAGGACATGCTCTGTAAGCTGAAGGACGCTGTCGGTTGACCAAATTAAACAAAATAATATAATTTACAAAATACCTTGCAATGACCGTGAGTTAATTTTAAATGCTCTATTAACGTCAACTTTATGCTCACTATCTACAAGATGTGTTAAAGTAGAGATACGAATAGATCTTGTTTGTTCCTTGCTTAAACATGCTGAATGATGTTTGGAAATACGATAATAAATCTGCCTAACTGTAGGCCAGATATAGCTGGCTCCGCAGCTGCAGGCACACTGGTAGATACATATAGAGGAGGCAAATGTAGGTAGTAAATCCTTATTTCCTGAAAGTAGAATAGGGGTGGTTCTGAAGAGACAACGTACTTCTGCTGCATATTAAGCTCTCTCAACTGCACTCTTCAGGCGCTGTGTTATTATTTCGCCGATATTGTCACCGAGGATTTGTAGTTTTATGGATAGTGGTTTTTTCGGTACTGTTGCCATACTGACTCTTCTGAGTGCTGAATTCATATCCTCAGTCCTTCTGCTTTCTAAATGTTGAAATGGGGAATGTTTCTATATTAAAATGCGTATGACAAATATTTCATTATGGTGTAAATGTAATGCCTGATGAAAATTTACCGAAAATACGTATTTGCTTAAATTGTGTGCTGTAGTGTTCAGGGGATATTTAAATCATATATATATATATACATATATGTTTAAAACATTGACATCCCGATACGAATTTAAAGAGCGGTTTAATGAATTCATCAAATTTTGGTAGAACTCTTCTGTTGAACACTCTACGTACATGGATACATTTACCATTGGAATACATTAGGAGACGTGAGATTGATAAGTGAATAAACTACATTGAATCAAACACGGAAAATGACAAATGTGTATGTTTTTCATGTCAATAACATGGCATCTTTTGGACTACGGACATGATATCGGCGCTATCATTGTCACTGACTATGGTCAGCAGACAAAGAAACAAGAAGATGCTTGCGATTGCGGGGGCTTATGTAATTCGAGTTGATAGACTGGGTCTCTATGTACAAAAGGAGATGGTCGTCACTCTCAATCTACCATGGTGATACGTTTAACTTGATAACTGTTAAAATTATTATTAACGCTTCATTCTATCTCTTATTATTATTCCTGATTCATTTTAAACAATCTTTTATCAACAGCATTATTTTAACTCACTTCAGCAATATTATTATCAATATAACTGCAACTATTTATTTTTGTATTTTCATTTTTGATTACAGCTTGATGCCACACCGTATTTTTCCGTACAGGTATGGAATTTTCAGCATGTGATATCGGTAGCCCAAATTTCGCAGGCCGACCATAGATATCAGGTGTGCGTCGGCAGGAGCTCGAACCCCGGACCATGTGCATGGTCAGCGAGAGTCCTAACCACTGTGCCACCGACGCACAGTTCGCAATTCTTGATAAACTTAAGTTCTTTCTCTAATGACTAATTGTTTATCGAAATGATGTAAATGAACCGCATAATGCATTTTGTCTTAATTTTAATCTCTCGCATACTCCCTCTCCCCTTATCTATTTGAACATGACCTGGAAAACCTTCGCACTTGTCTTTCTGCATGACTAATTCAATGAAGTTTATCTGCTTATCAGTCTTTTATCTCCCAATGTAATTTCAAAAGTATACATATATCTGTGTATTCAGAGTATTCAGCTGAGGAGTTCTACCGAAATTTGATAAATTCATTAAATCCTGTTTTATTAACCTTTGTTGCTTGCTTTAAATACATTATATTCTTATTTGTGTAAAACTTATGCACTGTGGTAGTATTTAATTCCATATCAGTTTGTTTATTAGATGTATCACACAATGAAACAGTATTATTTACTGGATGACAAGGTTTAGAACACAATCTACTATTGTTCATAATCATATCAGCAATTATAATCACACGACGTCTAAACTTGAGGTATTATAGTCTCCTTTGTTCTCTCCTATTGGTCGTCGTTGAGGCAGTAGGATTTTCCGGATATCCGGCTAAACAGGTGTTGAATCATTCCTATCACACGTGTTTGCAGTTGATTCGATGAACAAGGCTCCCGTTGTGTTCACTCTCTCCCTCCACCCTGCTGTTAAATTAGATCCTAAAACTGTCATCTTATCCCAACCAGCCTATTGTATGGTTGTGTGAAAATGCATGTTGTGAGTAGTATAGCTGAACTATTCTCCAGATTTCTTATCTTATTCCCGTCAACTAATCTAGATTTTGCTAGGTATTTGTGCTGCTGCACTAGTCTGACTGACCGTGTTCTACTACTTTGACCTATATATTTGACCTGACAATCATTGCAGGTGGGGTATTAGATAAACTAAATTGTTTTGTTTTAAAGGCTCAAAGGATTCATCCTTTAACCTAAAAATGCCACTTTTATTCCTGCCTGCATTGTTAGAATTCCGCGTAAGGTTTCCGAGGTTCCTTCTTTGTATATGAGTACTACTAATGATTTAGATTCCTTCGTAATGTCACTATCCTGCGCATGTTTGACATACATGTCGTCATAATACTACTGTAATTATAATCACTACCACTATTATCATTATTTATTTTTACATTTCAAAAATACTTTCTGATTAGTTTATCACGGTAATTAATAAGTTTCAACGCTTCGAGCATATATCTCACTTCCTGTCTTGAAATTTCCTGGGTACTTCTTAGCTTTTGTGCTGTATTACTTAAACATTTGACCAATCCTATCTTCACTGACATAGGATGCGATGCTCGGAAGTCCAAATAACTGTTTGAATGTGGGGGTTTCCTGTAAACATATTAGTATGTGTTTAAGTTCCCATCTTCTTTCCTATTTACGCTACAATCTCACATTGGAAGCTCCCTTGCTGACTTTCCAATTCACAAGTGAATTGAATTGCCTCCACCTTTGAGTTAATATGTTTGAAAAATCTATCTGTTTCCTGTGTTCTACGTTCAGTGAATGTGCTATCAACATACCTCCACCATACTTTTGAGGTGGGGCTTCCCACCAGTTCCTGAATATATATGCCACAACCGGAGATATTGGTGACCCTGTGGCAACTACCTCAATTTGTTTGTATATTATCCTGGGATTTTAATACTGTAGAAGTCAGACAAAGCTGAACTCTGAGCATTATGTCCTCAAGTGGTTCTTTCATCCTAAATTCGAGTTCTTGGTGGGATATGAGTTTGTTTTTGAATGCCTCTATTTTTTTATTCCTTCACGTTCCCAGCGGAACATAGGGCTTCAAGCTAGAGGCCTGAAATGTCTATAGCAGTGTTTATTTTAACAGGATAGGGTTGGTAGCCTCAAGCCTAACCTCCCCTCTTTACCAGTCTTATTACTGATTTCGTCGAAAAGAAAATTTTCTTCGCTACAACTGTCTTTTTATTTAGATAATTCATAAGGATTTGAATTTCTAAAATCAAACATAGGTCCAATTATGCATCCTGACTAATGAACTTTAACAACACCATGCATCCTACTGGGGTTATTAGTTTTGGGCATTAAATTGAACTATTTAGACACATCTACACACAGCTTCATTCGGTGTATAAGGTCCTCTGTGGATTTCTTAACCTTATTCATAACGGTGTATATTAAATTAATAATATCCTCATGTAACCCCTGTAAACAAAGCTGCTACAGAAACTTCAGCACGATGAATCTCCTTGAGACAAAAGAATAGAGACGCACGGCTGAAGCCCTATGTTCCTCTAGGAATTAAAGGAAACAATAATAATAATAAATATCCTCATTTGGTCCTGTTTGTCTGTGAGTATTCACCTTATCCAAATAGTCTTATTTGTCTAATATTACCGTTGCATTCCCTTTGTCTGACATTGTGATAACTATATCCTTGTTATTCTTAGGGTGTTTTAGGGCTTCTATCTCTGGTTTTGTCAGGTTGGGCCTTCCACATTTTTGTCGTTTTAATGTAAGTGCACATTGTGCCCTTCATCAGCCGTAGCTTTGTCTATCCCACTTAGTGCAATTTCTATTTTAGGGATGACATCCTCAGGTTTATATATTCTAATATACATACATATATATATATATTCGTATCAAAAACTACTGTTTCCGATAACGTTATCTGCTCTATGTTAGAATACAACAGCCAGTAAATGCAAACGAGAATTATATCCCAAACATTGTCATTTTTACATATACAAGATTGAATAATAGTCTGCTGACTGTCGATCATCGTATAAATGCATATAAGATGGAACTCATGTGACATTGAAATGGGACCCATTCTATGCCTATAATCTCTCCCTTCATTGGTTTTTGTATTCTAAAATTTACAGATTTCTATATGTACAGCCGGAAGAATAAGTTATTGAAGTTACAAGTGTTCGGTTAAAAACATTCTTGTTCTGAATGAAACATTTCCTGAAGATCTACTCTTTATCTTGAGCTTCCGGAATAGGAATAATGAGATATTTTTTGCCCTAGCACTCAAAGTTCAACAGTCCAATAAAGCTAAAATTATCTCTATCCTTTGTATGTTTGTAGTAGTTAAAACATATTTTTCTAAAATACATTTTAAACTGCCTTTCAAACAGTTATGGTAGAAAGAAGTTTGCATACATAAAGTCATCTGAAATTTCTTGTTTTAATGTTTAAATATGAAGCGAAATTTATTTCGAACAGGATAACATAATTTTTGTAAGATTTAAAATGAAATATTCGTTTTCCTTTTTCAAAAACATAACAGATCTTCAGGGAGTACTGGACAGCGTTTTCCTGTTTAGGGCTCTTCAGCAGTAGGCATCCATCGCTAGGGTTAGAACCCAGGACGTTCCAATTACAAGTCTCGTAGACCACTAGGCCACTGGGACCTGGTCCGATGGCCATCCTATGAGTTCTAACTTCTGACAATTAATGACATAGCGCGACCACTTCGTAATATCTTCTTCTGCCTCACCTTCAACCTGCTCTACCCTACTGTTCGAACCCCGGTGGGTGCGTACTGTGAAGAGTCTGAGACTAGAACGAAACAGCTGTCTAGTACTTGCTGCAGATTTTCCAGTGGTTCTCAAACTGATGTCAGCTAATGCTGAAATCTTCCAACCAATATAACAAAATCCCTACAAAACCAATACTTGAAAATATAAAAAAATCGTTGAATATGATGCAAATTAACAACAAAACCTCTTGGATTTTGAATAAAACTCTTTTATTTATTATTGATATATTGTTTCCTTGGGTTCCGAGTGGAGCATAGGATGTTAACAGCACGCCTACACTTTGACCTGTTTGCTGCTCTCCTGTTCAGCTAAACCCACGATTGCTTAAAGTATCTTTCATCTCCTCCTCATACGATCTCCTGCATGTCACCGTTGGATCCATGCACGACTCGTCGTTCGGCATTCGGTTTCCAATCTAATCATAGACTGCTGAACGATTTCATTTGATAGTCTTGTCACCATGTGTCCGATAGATCGTGATTTTCTCATGTAAATTTGTTGGGCATTCGGTTTTTGTTTGGTATGTTCCACTATAGAGTTTCTTGTCGCTAATTCTTTCTGGCCGGCTGGCCATCTGATCTAAAGTGTAGAGCCAGTGAAGTCAATTGTTGGTAAAAGTCTGCAGTCTCTAGTTGACGCGTTAGTCACATTTCTGACCCATATAGAAGAACTGACTTGTTTGATATTTGTGCTGTAAATTTGAATTTTAATTGTTCACGCTGAATGCAGTGTAGAAGGTTCCCAAACTGATTTCAGAGTGGGGAATGTGCAGCTTATCTTCCTGATCCTGGCCAGTTTTGACAGCTTCATCCCTTCCGCTTGTATATGAAAAGACTTAAACTATATGATGAGGGAATAGAAGTTAGTGAGCCGATAGGCAGACAACGAAGAAATAAAAATTACTGTTTTTTCTTCAACGGAATACTCCTCAGTATTGCGCAACCATGACAGTTACTTAAAGCAATGTGGAGATTAGTGGTGCGTCGGTGGCATAGCGGTTAGGACGCTCGCCGACCATGCACATGGTCCGGGGTTCGATCTCCAGCCGACGCAATCCTTTACCTCGCTAAGCCAGTAATAATGCTGCTGAAGAGGAAAGGTTGGGCATGAGGCTAGCGACCTCATCCTGTAAAATAAACACTGCTACAGAAAGTTCAAGCCATCAGCTTGAAGCAATAAATTCCACTGGGGAACGTGAAGGGAAAAAAGAAAAAAATGTGGAGATAAGTAAGCTGATATCTGCGACTCTGCATTGATAAAAATGATTTAGAAAAGGATTAGCAAAAGCACAGAAAGACAGATTGACTGAGATTTCTCTTTTTCGTTTGAGAGACCACAGATGAGAAAAACAAATTATCTCACTTCTATCCAATCATCTTTCCCCTTCACCTTACTATTGCTTCCTAACGTGTTTTGGTAACAGTCTTACCAAACAGTAAACATGCCATTCTCCATAAGAATGGTTGAATAGGGGTAAATACACCTGGGATAAACAAAATGAGACAGTCTTGTTTTCTGGAGGTCTTGATGAACACTGATAATAATAAGAATAGTAACCACTGCGTTGGTGAGAAAAAAAATTCTTCCAACTTAGGTCGACATTCATTCCATATATGTGTAAAACTTGGCCACTGTGGTAGTAAGTAATTCCATATTAGTTTGTTTATTAGATATATTATAAGATTAGTAGACAAATCGAAAAAATAAAAACGTTACGTAATATTGTGTGAAATTTAATAGCATAGAATTTAATGTTGCATAAAGGAATTGATTTAGAATGACAAGTGGAACAAGTGAAATAATACCGGGGACAATTAAAAGTGAGAGTAGTAATAGTAACAATTGACTTAATAAGGAAGAGTATACAAATTGAATAGACAAAAATGAAAAAATGAAGAATTGATAGAGCTAAAATATGATTGGGGATTACCATACTTTAGCATAGAGGGATTAAGACCATGAAAGTTGGAGGGGTTGAACGAACTTTTTCTGTACACAGAGATCTGGCTTTTCTGTTTCGATAGCCAAAGATGACTTCAGCAATACAGATGAGTCGGGTATGTAGTGATTTGGGTAGATTACTCTTTGCCTTGTAGATGACTTTGAAGGCGGAGGCTATCGAGATAGGGTGATCATTATCGACCAGATGTTCAATGATCGCGCTTCTTATTGCTCCATTACCACCTTTTCGTAACCATGCAGGATAGTGTTCTTGCACCCTCTTGGACAAAACTCGTGTCGAACGACCGATATACCTAGCTCCACACGAGCAGGTGAATTGATAAACACACATAGAGTTGGTCAACAGGGGGATCTTGTCCTTCAGGTTATTGAACAATAATGGTCGACTAGAAAAGGCTATTCTCAGGGATACAGCAGGGAATGTTCTTTTCAGGGATTGTGATATCCTCCGTTTCATGATATCGGAAGCTAAGTCCCCTTTGAATTCCAAGTTCATGTAAAGTATCTTCTTGGGTACGGTTGATAACTCACGTTTTTTAGGATTTGAATGAATATTCTTATCTATAAAACGTGGTGGAAATCCATTTTCTATTTTATCTCTACTAATTCTTCATTTTTTCATTTTTGTCTATTCAATTTGTATACTCTTCCTTATTAAGTCAATTGTTACTATTACTACTCTCACTTTTAATTGTCCCCGGTATTATTTCACTTGTTCCACTTGTCATTCTAAATCAATTCCTTTATGCAACATTAAATTCTATGCTATTAAATTTCACACAATATTACGTAACGTTTTTATTAAATATATCACACAGTGAAACAGTATCTTTATTTACTGGATGACGTTTCAAACAAAATTTATTGTTCATAATCATATCAATATTCATCATATTCATCATATCAATATTCATTCCCTTAAACTGTCAGCAAGTGAATTGTTTTCGGTATGTCTACACTAATTTTGTTGCGTAGGCGAAGATTTTTTCACAGTGACGTTTAAGACTAACATTTTTTTTCAATCTTCAATCAAAGGCCCCTTAGTGAAAGACATTTCAGCATCCAAAACATCTGAGCCGCAGATACGAGGACTAATGATGCCAGTCTGTCACCCAATCTGAAGTGAAGGCGAATTAGTGTTCGAATTTAGGATATCTTGGCTTAAATTCGACAGTTTGAAGCATAATTTCTTCCTAGAACTTTTTCACATCGCATAAAGAATATCCTCTGAGTAGTAATTTTTGTTATCTGGCCAGTAGTCAACAAACCTACGAACGGAAGCCTAATTGATGGCTAAATCTAGAGAACTGCGGCTACACAAATTAGTGAAAAGCACCTAAGCATCTTCTTTTCCCAAACAGTTTGTACATATTCAAAGGTATCAAGCAGTAATCAAAGGGTCTAAATATTTAGCGAAGAAACTCTTCAACGAGTTTATCATCAAGCTGTACAACTCCAAGATACAATTTATCCAAAGAATTATACAGAAAATTGAAACACCTAACGGAATCTTGGGATCATTCCATCAATTCTGCTATCTAATATCTAGAGAAAATCAGAGGCATCCAAATAGACGACCAGGAAATAATGACATCCTTCGACGTCACAGCGTTATATGCTTCGATTGGACAGAAACTAGCTGAAGAGACCATGAAGCAGTTACTCAGCAACGACAAACACATTCCACAACAATCAAAAGTGCAACACATAAGTTGGATGGAATGCATAAACCTATGCCTAACTACGTATTCTAATTCAATGGCCAAATATGTGAACAAGTCAAAAGAATACCCATGAGATCGCCATTATCAGGTCTGATTGCAGACGCGGTGATTCAAATGATTGAAAAAATAATCCTACCAAAGATCAAACCCAAAATTTGGATACCTTACGTAGACGACACATTTTTAATAATCAAAAGAAACGAGCTATATAAAACGCAAAACTTAATAAGCAACCTCTTAAAAGACATCAGATTCCCAAGAGGATAGGATTTCGAGAAGAAAATCCAATATCTGGGCGTCTTAGTCAAGCGAACAAAAACAGGGGAATTAGATTATAGAAAGATTATAGAAAGTCAACTCACACAGATCAAATATTGAATTACAACAGCAACAATCCAATAACACACAAAAGGAATTGTTTAAGAAAACTATTCAAGGGGGCCAGGACTCATTGTAGCACTCCCGTCTCAAAGAAAATTGAAGAAAGACATTCATGATGGGTAAATTTTATTTTTATAGAGTCTCACAGTGTTATACAGTAATATTTACTGATGACGTTTCGAGCACAATTTATTGCTCATAATCATATCAAGTTAATCACACGACTTCCTAAATTCATTTATACAGTTCCATTTTTTTTCACTTGATTTTCACTTGATTTGATTGGTAGTATTATTTTCCATATTTCAGGGATGAGTGATGATTCATTCCTATTGCATGTGTTGGGTGTAGATTCGATGAACAAAGATTCAGTAATCAACCTCTCTCTCCACCTACCTAGATTACTTTTTAGAATTTTAACCCTCTCCCACCCTATTGTGTGGTTGTGTGTTAATGCATGCATTGCAATTGCCGAGCTTTTTTCTAAATTACTTATCTTCTCTGGGTCAACCATTCTTACCTTAACTAAATTCTTATGTTCTGACAATCTGACTACCCCTGACCTACTAGTTTGACCTATGTAGTTGACCTAAGTCACAGTCATTGCAGGGTATTTTGTAAATTATATTATTTTGTTTAATTGGATCAACAGGGTCCTTTAACTTACAGAGCTTGTCCCTGAGTGAGTTTGTAGGTTTAAATGCCACCCTAATTCCTGCTTTATTTAGAATCCTACGTAGGGTCCCAGATGTCCCCCCTTTATATGGTATAACTGTAGATGACTTATATTCTCTCTTATTTATGTTATTATTACTAGTTTCACAATTCTCTATATTTTTCTTTTGGCGTTTTTCAATCTTCCTAATGAATTTTATACGATAGTTATTTAACACCAACGCCTCTTCTATCTGTTTTATTCCATCAATTAGGTCATTTTGTGCTACTTAGTGTTGGTATTGCTCGGTTTGTTAAACACTTAACTAAGCCTGCCTTAACAGTTAAAGGATGAGATGAATTAAAGTCTAAATATCTATTAGCAGAATGCGTTGGTTTTCTTAAAAAATAGGGTGTAGTTTACCTTCTTATTATTACCTTATTCATTATTGTGTCTACGGGCTTCTTAATTTCCTCATATGGACCCATTTCAACATGTTCATTGACTTTCTTGATGTAGTCAGATTTATCCAAAACTACGGTGGCGTTTCCTTTGTCAGCTTTTGCGATGACAATATTTTTATCCTGTTTTAGATTAATTAAAGCTTCTCTTTCCGACTTTGTCAAGTTTGATTTTGCCTTCTTTTGATTTTTTAGGGTTAATGCACGTTGTGCTCGAACCTCTTCTGCTGTTGTTTTATCTAGTGAACCTAGTGCTACTTCTATCCACAGCGGAATTAGTATGCAGAATGAAGCCGTCACTGGGTGAGTCAAAATGGTTTAATTTAATGCCTAAAACTAATAATGTTAGTAGGATGTATGGTACTATTAAAATACATAAGCCAGGTTATCCCATAAGACCAATAGTAGATTTTAGAAATACCCCTACATATGAATTATCAAAACATTTAGCTCTAATATTATGTCCCATTAGAAATCGTTCAAATTCTAGACTAACTAATTCATATGAAATGAAAAATAAACTAAATGACATACAACTAGATAATGATGAAACAATGGTTAGTTTTGATATAACCAGTCTTTATACTAATATACCAGTCAATATGGCCTTAGAAGCAGTTAAAAAAGAACTAACTGCGGATACTGAACTCAATCATAGGACAAAGCTGTCCATTGAAGAAATTATTTTAGGGGTTCAGCTATGCCTCACATCTACTATCTTTAGATTCCAAGGCAAAATATATAGACAAACTGAAGGTGTAGCAATGGGATCACCAATATCCCCTATCGTAGCAGATATATTTATGGATAGCTGGGAAAATATGGCACTTAATACGTTTAATCCTACTCCAAAAATATGGTGGAGATATGTGGATGACACTTTCACAGTGTTAAAAACAGAACATATCTCTAGCTTCTTGACACATATTAACTCACTAGTAGAGGGGATAAAATTCACATTTGAATCGGAAGATGAACAAGGAGAGTTAGCTATGCTAGATTGTAAAATAAAACGAATAGAAGAAGGTAAACTTCACACTAGTGTGTATAGAAAACCAACGCATTCTAATAGATATTTAGATTTTAATTCGTCGCATCCGTTAACTGTTAAGGCAGGCTTAGTTAAGTGTTTAACAAACCGAGCAATACCAACACTAAGTAGCACAAAAAAGACCTAAACGACGGGATAAAACAGATAGAAGAAGCGTTGGTGTTGAATAATTATCCTTTAAAATTCATTAGGAAGATAACTAAAGGCCAAAAACAAAATAAAAATAATTGTGAAACTAGTAATGATAACATAAATAAGAGAGAATATAAGTCATCTACAGTTATACCATATAAAGAGGGGACATCTGGGACCCTACGTAGGATTCTAAATAAAGCAGGAATTAGGGTGGCATTTAAACCTACAAACTCACTCAGGGACAAGCTCTGTAAGTTAAAGGACCCTGTTGATCCAATTAAACAAAATAATATAATTTACAAAATACCCTGCAATGACTGTGACTTAGGTCAACTACATAGGTCAAACTAGTAGGTCAGGGGTAGTCAGATTGTCAGAACATAAGAATTTAGTTAAGGTAAGAATGGTTGACCCAGAGAAGATAAGTAATTTAGAAAAAAGCTCGGCAATTGCAATGCATGCATTAACACACAACCACACAATAGGGTGGGAGAGGGTTAAAATTCTAAAAAGTAATCTAGGTAGGTGGAGAGAGAGGTTGATTACTGAATCTTTGTTCATCGAATCTACACCCAACACATGCAATAGGAATGAATCATCACTCATCCCTGAAATATGGAAAATAATACTACCAATCAAATCAAGTGAAAATCAAGTGAAAAAAAATGGAACTGTATAAATGAATTTAGGAAGTCGTGTGATTAACTTGATATGATTATGAGCAATAAATTGTGCTCGAAACGTCATCAGTAAATACTACTGTATAACACTGTGAGACTCTATAAAAATAAAATTTACCCATAATGGAATTACACTCTACCACAGTGCCCAAGTTTTATTCTGATATCAAAGACATTCATGGACGTCTTCCTAAAGAATGAATATCCATGAAATTTCATCAAAACACATATTCCCCCAAGACAAGCAGCATATAAAATCAAAGGCCTCAATGGAAACGACAAAAAAGAATCCTACCGTATATTAACGACATCTCAGAAATCACTGCAAGACACTTCAGACCCAAAGGAATTGACATCACACACAAACCAACAAAATCACTTCACTCATCCGTCTCTATGTCAACCAAAATTACTCAGCAACGAAAGAAGGTAAAATCGACATCATCAGCTACAAAATAAATTGTAACAACTGAGAAAAACACTACATTGGCCAAAGTGGACGTTCCTTTCGTCTTCGTATCCATGATCATATGCTAGCCGTCAAAAGACATGATATCCACTCCCTCGCTCATATCACTGCATACAGACAACCATGGACATCAATTCGATTGGGACAACCAACATTCAAATACTAGACAGAGGAAACACCAAGAATGCCAGGGAATTTTCAGAAGCCCGCCTGGTATTCCGGCGATTCGTCAATCAATAGACACATCGACATAGACAAAATGTACCAACTGATATGAAGGAAATCTCACACACAAAGAGTCAAACTTCGGGTCAAGGAACAATCGATGCCAATGCCAAAAGTAGACTAGAGGATGTGAAAACACACAAGAACAACCAATCACGTCCTCGTTCAACCATCATAAGAGATGACTAATAAAGTAGTGGTGAAGTCTGAAAGCTCACTTCAACAAATTGAATTATGCGCTGAAGATGTTGCCTAGTAGGGCAATGGAAGCTTTGCGAATTAACTATTCAGCTCAGAGAACACAACCACATCAATATATATCATTTTTATTTTGAGAAATTATATCCCGTGGGAAATCTAAACATAGGTGTGACTATGTAAAAAAGAACAACAATAGTACGAAATGCAATTAAAATATTTGTGATTATAATCATAGTTAAATGTCAAGTAGCAAAACAATTTGTGGAGAATATAAAGCGTAACATAACATGGTGAGAAATTTAACAAGATAGGATTCAACACTTTAAAACCAGTTTTTTTGATTTAAAATGAAAAGTGGGACAAGTGGAAACAATTCATAGGGAGAATAGTAATAATACTTGTATTAATACTAATAATGATAATCGCAGTAATGTGTGTTGGTGGCAAAGAGGTTAGGCTCTCACCGACCATACACACGGTTCGGGGTTCGATCCCCTGCCTACGCACACCCGATATCAATGGTCGGTCTCCAAAATTGGACTACCGATATCACATGCTAAAAATTGCGTACTTATACCAAAAATACTGTATGGAATCAAGCTATAATAAAAAAAAATGTTAAAGATTAACTAAATAAACAAAATAAATAAATGAATGTCTATCTGCTTCCTGACAAGTCAGAAGTACGGATTGTCCACGCTTCTTATGTACACAATGATCTAAATTAAATTGATGAATGGTCAAAGCCTCCACTCTCTGAAGAATTTCTTCACGAAGAAAACGCGGCAAGTTAGGATCGATGCGGTATATGACCTTAATATCATGCTGAGAGTTGCTTTATATGACATTAATTGTTTTGCCACTTGACATTTAACTATGATTATTATCACAAGTATTTTTATTTTGCATCTCATACTACCATTATCATTTTTAACATTCACATCTATAACTCCATTATGGATAAGATTTTATTTTGATAAATCACGCGCAGATTTGTGCAGTAATATCACCTGATGACCAAGTTTCGAGCACAATTTATCGTCGCTCATAACCGTATCAAGGCACTACTCACACAACTTTCTAACTTCGTTTACATAATTCCATTATTTTCCATCGTTTGATTTGATTGGTAGTAGCATTTTCCACATTTCCAGTATGAGTGATGAATCATTCCTATTGCATGTGTTGGGTGTAGACTGGCTGAACAGGGATTCAGTAATCAACCTCTCTGTATCTCCACCTACCTAGATTACTGCTTAGAATTTTAACCCTCTTCCAATCTGTTGTGTGGTCGTACGTAGTTAATGCATATAGTGCAATTTTTGTGCGTTTTTCTAAATCACTTATCTTCGCAGGTGGGGTCAACCATTCTTACCTTAGCTAAATTCTTATGTTATGACAATCTGACTACTCCGACCTACGAGACTGACCTATTTAGTTGACTTAATTCACAGTAATTGCGAGGCAAATTATATTATTTTTCATAATTGGGTCAACCGACAGAATCCTTTAACCTACAGGGCTTGTCCTATCTGAATGAGTTTGTAGGTTTAAAAGCCACTCTAATTCCTGCTTTATTATTAATCCAACGTAGGAAGGGTCTCAAATGTCCCCTCCTTATATGGTATAACTGCTGTAGATGCCTCATATTCTCTCTTATTTATGTTAGTTATCATTATTAGTTTCCCCATTATTTTTATTTTGCCTTTGACCTGTTTTGATATTCCTAATGAATTTTATAGGATAGATATTTGATACCATCCGGCTATTCTTCTATCTGTTTTATTTCATCATTTAGGTCTTTTCTTGTGCTACTTAGTGCTGTTGCTTGGTTTGTTAGACACTTAACTAAGCCAGCCTTTGCAAACAACGAACGGATGAGATGAATTAAAGAGGTCTAAATACTTACTAGCAGAATGCGTTGGCTTTTTATAAACGCCAGTGTGCAGTTTACCTTCTTCCGTTTGTTTTATTTTACAATCTAACATCATGGCTAATTCTCCTTGTTTATTTTTCGATTCAAATGTGAATTTTCTTCCCTCTACTAGTGAGTTTATGTGTGCGTATGCGTGTGTGAAGAAGCAAGATAGAGAGATATTCTGTTTTTAACACAGCTATGATAAGGAATATTGGTGATCCATCCCACTGCTACACCTTCTCTTTGTCCGAATATTTTACCTTGGAATTTAAAGATAGTCGGCATGAGGCATGACTGAATTCCTAAAATAAAATTCCTCAATGGGCAGCTTTGTCCTATGAGTGAGTTCAGGATCTGAGGTTAGTTCTGTTTTAACTGTTTCTAAGGCCATGCTGATTGGTATATTAGTATAAAGACTAAAGAACGAACATGAACGAACTTTTTCTTTAAAACAGAGATCTGGCTTTTCTGTCTTGATGGTCAAGGCTTCAGCAATACAGATCACTTGGATACACATATATGTATATATACGGTTGTATGGCTGGATGATCAATTCGTTTAAAGGAGTCTGTTCGCTGAAAAATATAACAATGGGACTTAGTCAGTTATTGAAATATTGAAACATCTAGATTGATTATTAAAAGTTACCTATTAGTTTATAGAAATTAAATACTCCGGTTTGTTATAAAAATTCTTGCTCAGTGTAGAACTTTATTTCCCTTCAGCAGATTTTATCATTTTATCGTTTGAAACATTTTCGTGTATTCGCATTTTCATTCTCTCTCTCTCGATTTCTTCAACTCAAAATCTTGATAAGACAAAATTTTTTTGTGACTGTAAAAATTCCCATACAGTTTTGATATAATCACTGAGTCAGTCTTTTTACCATTAGTTTTTATTATTTCTGAAAATATTTATTATTATTTTTTCCCTGAGACATCATCGTATCTTGAACAGAGATCTGAAGTAAAAGAAATAAAAGGGCGGAGAGATAGATAGGTGGCATAGATACACAAGAACCCATTTTCCTCTTGTATACACAAACATATATATGTATATATATGCATATCAATAATCAGATTAATGCTCAATTTTTGAGCAAAGAGACTCACGCATTGTAATACTCGTTTGTTGTGAAAATAACCAACCAACAACCACAACAAAAGCAACAACATCCAGCGCCAATCACCATCAACGGGAGGGATTTGAAACAAGTTTCTTCATTCAGTTCACTTATCTAGGGAGCATTGTCTCAACTACAGGAGGAACCAACGAGGATGTCAAATCGAGAATCGGGAAGGCGAGAAACACATTTATCAACCTGAAACCAATCTGGAAATCTTCCGCTGTCACTCAGCCTGCATCAACAACAAAGTGTTTCGGATTTTCAATACAGACGTCAAGTCAGTCAGTTCTTCTATACGGATGGATCAGAAACTTGGCGGCGGGTCACAAAGAATATTTCCAACAGCCTGTTGCAGACATTTATCAACAGCTGTCTTCGCTGGCTCTATACTGAAGATCAGATGGCCGGAAAGAATCACCAACAAGAAACTATGGGAACAAACAAAACAAGAACCAATCGCCCAACAAATATGCAGGAGAAAGTGAAAATGGATTGGACACTCGCTGAGCAGAGGATGCAGCTGGGTGACATCGCGCGTCAGGCCATAGCTCGAGTTGAACCTGAAATGGAAGCGGCGATTGGAACGTCCAAGGGTGACATGGAGGAGATCGTGTGAAGAGGAGTTGAAACAGTATGGACTAACCTGGATGCAGGTGAAAAGTACAGGAGAAGACAGAAACAAGTGGAGACATGCAGTTGAAACCCTATGTTCCACTAGGAACCCAAAGGAACAATAATAATTATTATCTAATTAACCTCGATCTACTAGTCTGACCTATGTAACTGACCACATATTTATTACACAGTGTTTTGAAAATTATACTACTTTGCTTAATTTTATAGGTATCCTGTTTTGTATTCATATATTTGGCCGGAGAATTGAAAATACCTTGTAAGATTTTTTAAAATTTTTTTCATTTTGATTTACAGCTTGATTTCACACCGTATTTTCAGTACAAGTATGGAATTTTCAGCATGGATATCGGTAGCCCAAATTTTGCAGGCCGACCATAGATATCGGGTGTGCGCCGGCAGGGGCTCGAACCTCGGACCATGTGCATGGTCGGCGAGAGTCCTAACCACTGTGCCACCATCGCATTCCATCCGACTTGAAGTTCTCATTTTTCAGTGTAGTGGGCGGTATTCGTCGTTACTAAGCAAATGTTACTTAGTTTCTCTCGCTAGTTCCTGCCTAATCGAAGTATACATATATATGTATGTATATAGCTAATTATATGGTGTTAAACAGTTGTAAAAAGGAGAGAAGTCATCAGCTGATGGTATCTGCTGCCTCCAATGGGTGGCTGGTTTGGTATTCATTGGGAATATAATCACATACTGAGGATGCAGATATAATCCAGATGAAGTGTCCTCAGATTGCATGGAATGCGTATCCTGTATTCCATTACTGAACACACTCAACCAAATACCTTCTTGTTGATGTTCAAGTGTTGATTTGTAGGGATTTGATTGGTTGAAGGATTTTCATCATGAGCTGACATTAGTTAGAGAACCATTGGAAAACCTGGGAGTACTGGACAGCTGTTTCGTCCTAGTTTGGGACTCTTCAGCAGTACGCACCCACCGGGATTCGAACTCAGGACCTTCTGGTTACAAGGCGAGCTCGTATACCATTAAGCCACTGGGACCCGAACCAATGGCCCATGAATTCTAACTTCTGCCAATTCACGACATAGCGCGACCCTTAGCGGATGTTCTGGGTTCGAATCCTGGTGGGTGGGTTCTGTTGAAGAGTCCCAAACTAGGACAAAACAGCTGTCCAGTACTCCCAGGTTTTCCAATGGTTCTCTAACTAATGTCAGCTCATGATGAAAATCCTGTTACCTTCTTGTTGTTTGTAAGTCGTCTTTGAATCTTCTGTACTAGGGGATAACCTGTCTATAGAGACTTAGCGTTTCAGAGCACTAAAATGAACTGTAATTAGCAATAATAATAATAGTAATAATGACAATATAGTCACATGCGCATTTGAGCAATCTAGGTAATCGGTGATTATAAATATGCGAGTAGATTATTGAATAAGTGTGGAGATAAATAAGAAAATAACTATTGTCTCGTGCAAATTAAATAACAGGGTTTTAGCTTTTATAATAACTCGTGAAACAAAGAACAGATTATGCAGTTACAACTAGATATGATAATGATAATAATAATAATAACAATGTGAAAAAAATAACAACTTAGAAAATAAATTATAGTTATCCAATGTCACGAGGAAAGAAAATTATTTCCATTATAATTGCATAATAGGTAAAATTTTAATTTTGATGTAGTCTCACAGTTTTATACAGTAATATTTACTGATGACAACGTTTCAAGCACAATAATTGCAAAACTAGTGATGATAACATGAACAAGAGAGAGAATATAAGGCATCTACAGTTTTAGCATATAAGAAAGGGACATCTGAGACCCTCACTATGTAGGATTCATAATAAAGCAAGAATTAGAGTGGCATTTAAAACTGCAAACTCTCGTCCCAGGTAGGGCAAGCTCCGTAGCTTAAAGCACCCTGTCGGTTAAGTCAGTTGGACAAGATAATATAATTTACAAAATACCCTGCAATGACTGTGGATGTGGTCGACTAAATAGGTTAGTCAAACTAGTAGGTCGGAGTAGTCAGATTGTCGGAACATAAGAATTTAGCTAAGGTGAGAATGGTTGACCCCACGAAGACAGATGAGTAATTTAGAAATGAGCTCAGCGATCACACTGAATGCATTAACACACAATCATACAATAGGTTATGACAGAGTCAAAATTCTTAGAAGTAATCTAGGTAGGTGGATATACAGAGAGGTTGATTACTGAATCCTTGTTCATCCAGTCTACACCCAACACATGCAAAAGGAATGACTCATCACTCATACTGGAAATGTGGAAAATACTACTACCAATCAAATCAAGCGATGGAAAATAATGGAATTATATAAATGAAATAAGAACATTGTGTGAGTGACATGATATGATTATGAGCGGCAATAAATTTTGCTCGAAACTTGGTCATCAGTTTATATTACTCTGTAACACTGTGGGACTTTATCAAAATAAAATTTTACCGATAATGTAATTACACTGTACCACAGTGCACAAGTTTTATTCTAAAATCTATTTCCCTTATATCTGGGTTGAGTGTAAATATGATGACAGATAAATAAATAATAATAATAATAATTTGCTTTATTCCAGAAACAGTACTAGTGGTATAGTTTGGAGTTTTCAGCACATATCTACAATATTTGCATCTAATTTTATCCAATGTTTGAAAGGAGTATTTCAAAAAAGTTAAATATAAAGACAACAACAGCAAAAAAAACAAAAAACATAGAAATAATTTTTTTAAATGCGTAAAAAATACCAAGAAGTAGGAAGGAAAATAAACAGCATATAACAATATCTCAGTATTGGGTAGTGGAAGCTGTGATATGATTATGCATGGTGACAGTAAAGCTATAGTCATACAAGAAGTTATGAATTGATATTTAAGAATGTTTATCGCCAAGATGATCAGTTAATTTAGGTTGAAACAACATTAAACAATCATAAAATAACATTTCAGGGTTGTTTTGTTTCTTTTTTTATCAGGTCTAATGCGCTGTTTGTAGTGGTAGTGTGAGTAATTCTACATAGTACACAATTTTAAGACGGTGATAATGGCTTCCACAAACAAGATTGTCAGTTAATATTGCCAAACAAAAAACAACCACAAAACTAATAATTACATGATGGTTAATGACAGGACAATTTAGTAATAAGCATAGTGCTAATTTGGTCGGAACCAGTAGATACACAAAAGAAGGAATACAGAAAGTGCAAAGAAGGAAGCCAATGGTAATAAATTAGGTAGCTAAGTATGTCTAAGAAGGAGTTCACTATAGAATACAAAATAAGAGGGAAATAAAAGAGCCTAAAATTATGTTATTAACAACAAAGCAAGTCATAGGTTTCGCGCTTAACATTGTCTCTGTTACTTAGAACACGGGCCAAGTATGGTATCGTTGAGTTCCTGTAATTGGTTGTACGAGCATAGATTATTTTATACTGATTTCTGGTTCTACCTGATGAGATACAAGGCGAGAGTCTGGAATAGAAGGGGTGTTAGGGGTCCGAGAGTATGGTTTTAGACCATTTTTCGCATGTATTCAGATGCCTTTCAACTAATGTAGTGACGAGCTGACTGAGTTTTACACCACCAGTCATACTAACTACCTTCAACATCCTTCTCAGGATGGTATTGTCCTTTTTCAGTAGCCCAGGAAAGACTAACGGGGAGCAGTACAGTAGAATAGGTAAGATACAAGGGTTGACAAATTGTGAAGGTAGAGGTTGGGTGATTCCAGATTGTCCAAGTTTCTTAATGTAGTAGGTAAGACAGAACACTTTCTTAGAAATCGTTAGGATATGAGATGTCCAAGTAAGGTCAGAAGACAGAACTAGACCGAGGTATTTTGCATTAGACTTAGTTTCAATTTTATTCCCCTCAATGCAGCAGGCTTCATGAGTACTTACTAGCGTTTTTAGATCTCGTTTATGCCTGAAGGAGAAGTCAACAGTCTGACATTTTGAGGGATTAAGCATGAGGCCATTTAGTTTAGATCACTGACTGATGTCCGACAGGAAGCTATTTAATTTGAAACAGTCTGACTGAGACTAAATGAGAAACGATGTAGACAAGTCATCTGCATATTTGACGAAGTTGATTACGTCTGAAAGAGGTAAGTCATGTAAGCAGAAGGAAAAGAGAAACGGAGAGAGAACAGCACCCTGAGGAACTCCAGCTTCAGTAAGCAAAGGAGAGGAAGATACACCATTATATACCGTGTACTGCATCCTATTAGAGAAGTAAGAGTGTAGCCAGTTGATAGCCCAGGGCTCAGTTTGTGTAAGGCTAAGCCTGTTTAATAAAAGGCTTCTAGGTACAGAGTCGAAAGCAGATGCCTAATCAAGGAACTTACAACGGACAAACTTGGCCCTTTGTCTAAGGAGGATACAATGTTGTGATGAAACACAGCAGCAGCGTCTAAAGTACTTCTACCCTGTTTGGAGGCAAACTGCTTCGGATCGTTTAGGAAACTTAGGGAGGGAACAAGTTTTAGTAACAATAATTTCTCCATTAGTATCAAAAAAGGAGAGGTAGTATCGATAGGTCTAAACTTAACATTATTACCAGAACCTGACTTGGGTGCAGAGATGATTTTCATATCTTTCCACAGAGAAGGTACAACATTATTAGAAAAAGAAGTATTGAAAATGTTTGTAAGTGGGTTACTTAAAATATCAGCACATTTCCTAAGGACAATGGCAGTTATACCATCAGGGCCTGGACTCTGGGAAGGTTTAAGAGATTTAAAACATTTAAGAACATCAGAAGTATTAAAACTATGAAAGTCACTGGTCATGTTATTTGTTGCATTGAAGCTAAAAGGTACATTAGGAGGGCGGATAAAAGATCTCGTGAACAGAACTAGTGAACAGAAAGTACGCTAATTACAGATTACTTTGAAAACTTGTGTTTAGTCCTAGGTATGCGAATCTGAAGAACCCCGGTGAAAGCTGAGTGTTAGAAGAAAAAAGACATAAGGAGTGGGGATATATTTCATTGAACAGTTGGTTAAGAATCCATGCTAATTACAAAACCTGCTATAGTCAAGGACTACTGATTTCCATTCACATCGAAATCTACATTGAACTGTGCTGATCAAATTGCCACAGTGTCAACAAAGTCAAGCATATTTCGCCTGAAATTATTAGATTCTGGCAAATTTTCAATGTTTCATCTGCCTACTGGCAACACAAAGGATACAAGTATATATTTATATAGGAGTGAACCACGAGACAGTAATTCTACTGCGAGATTTCTCAAGAGTTCTAGAAAACCATGAAGTCATCTAAGGTATAAGAATAATATTGTTTTATTATTATTATTCCCTTGCGTTCCGAGCGAAACATAGGGCTTTAACAACACATCTCCACCCTGTTATGTTTTCTACCGTCCTCTTCAACTGCGACCATGATTGACCGAACTCTGTCATATCTTCCTCACACGATCTCCTCCATGTCAACTTCGTAGCGAAGACCCACTCGTCGCTTCCCAACAGGATCCCACTTGAAGGCCTTGCGTTCGGTGTCATTCGATGAACTCCTCAATGTATGCCTCATCTATCTTCACTTTCTCCCACATATTTGTTGTGCAACCGGCTGTTGGTTGGTTTGTACCCATAATGTCTTGTTGCTAATTCTCACTGGCTGACCATTTTATCTTCAATATGGAGGCAGCCAGCGGAGGTAGCAGCTGTTGATGAATCTCTGCAACAGGCTGTTGAAAATCCTCTTCGTTACACACAGGTCAAGTTTCTGAACTGTATAGAAGAACTGACCGATTTGACATTAGCGTTGAAAATCCGAATCTTGTTCTTTATGCTGTGAGTGAGTGCAGAAGATTTCCAAACTGGTTTCAGATTGATGAAGGTATATCTTGCCTTTCCGGTTTTGGTCAGCCTCGACATCTTCATCTATGCGTGTGCCTGTAGTTGAAGCAATGCTTCCTAGTTAAGTGAAGGAGGTAACCTCTGTTAAATCTCTTCCGTTGATGATGACTGGTGCTGGTTGTTGTTGTTGCAGTTCATTGGTTATCCCCAACACCTCCGTCTTCTCTATGTTCACCTGCAATCCTGTTTTCCCTGCCTCTTTTGTCAGTTTGTTGGTTTTTCTTGTAAGTCTTCGAATTTGTATGACATTAGGTATATATCATCTGCGAAATCCAGATCTTTTAGAGTCTTCTCATCGGTGGTCCAGTGTATTCCTAGATCCTCGCCCCCAACAGTCTGACGCATAATCCAGTCCACCACAATTAACAATACTTCTAATGCCTCACTGAGTTTTCCGTAGTGGATCACCTAACACGTGGCACTGTCATATAGCCACTTGTTAAATGAGGTTGGCAAAGACTTGAGGTACGTTGTAATGTCGAAGTAGTTTCCAAATTACGGCTCGTCAACGCAGTCGAAAGCTTTTTCAAGATCAATGAAGTTGAGGCAGAGGTTTGACTGCCATTCTATCCTTTATACTGTGATAAAGATGTGTAGAGTTGCGATTTGATAACCACATGATTTGCCTTTCCTGAATCCAGCTTGCTGATGGCTGGAGGATTTCTGTATCCAGTGCATCCTTCATTCTCTCCAGGACGATGCGACTTAGTACTTTACTTGGCGTGGACAAAAGCACTATTCCACACACTGTTCTTGCAGAGTGATGACTAAGTTGCCCTTCTTTGGCAGCTTGATGAAGTAGCCCTTCTCCCGGTATTAAAATATGCGGGAGACATATCACAACTTCAATCAGAAGATTACCTATAAGGACAACTGGATCTCAAGGATCAGCTTCACATACGCAATAAGGAGAACTACACAATAATCGGCCAACTAAAACGACTCACCAGACCACACTGAGAAGAACACTAAGCTTGGAAGTGAGGTAAACGGTGTTTTATTATAATAACAACAAGAGACAAAGATGTAGGCAATGAGATTTAAGGAACAAGTTCACTGTCTCATCATTTATATTTAATTCACCCTCTTTACACCGTGTCTGCAACGCGATAGAAAGAAATACCGTTATATATACAAACTAATTTCTTAAGTATAACATATTCGAGCATTTAAATTCGCTGCTAAGTTCAAAATCTCCTTAATTTAATAAAACAAAATAATTCAATATTATTATGAGGGTCACGCAAAATACAAATAAACATCAAATGATAATGTCAGCTGGAAAAATAAAAACTAAATAATGAACAATGAATTAAAAATGGAACTAGTGAATTGTCGAACCTGGATAGATTATCTTACATAATCTTCAACATTGCGTGAGGAATATTATCGAGGAATTGTTTCTAAAGCACAGGATTTCAAATACGGGGATAGTGTCCATAAGAGAAGGACCCTGAAAAGATACATACATAACGTTTTGAAAAAAATCTAGGAGGTGAAGAAATGAAGTGAAGACAGACTTGATGGCTAGTAATTAAAAGGCTTTTTTAATGGCAGTCAAAACTCTACCTCAAATTTATAGACTTTGAGAAGGCCTCCGACAGCGTTGACCGCGAAGTAATTTGGAAACTATTCGGCGTACTACTACGGTGTACCCCAAATATTCATCAATCTTATTCAACAGCTGTTCGACAACGGAACATGTCAAGTGATCCACAACGGAAAACTCAGCCAGGCATTTGGAGTAAACACAGGAGTCAGACAAGGTTCCTTACTATCACCAATGATATTCCTAATTGTGGTGGGCTGGATTATGCGTCAGACAGTGGTAAACGACAAGACAGGGATATCCTGGACCGACGTGAAGAACCTAAAAGACCTGGGTTTCGCGCGTGGATGATTTATGTTTGATGTCACACAAAATCGAAGACTTACAAGCGAAAACCGACAAACTGGTCGAAGAAGCAGCCAGCGAAGACAGGACTCCAGGTGAACACAGACAAGACGGAGTTTATGAAAATAACCAACCAACCAACAACAACAGCAAAAGCAGCAACATCCACCAACAATCACCATCAACGGGGGGGGGATTTGGAAGAGGTTACTTCATTCACTTATCTAGGGAGCATTGTCTCAACTACAGGAGAAACGGACGAGGATGTCAAATCGAGCGAGAATCGGGAAGGCGAGAAACACATTCATCAACCTGAAATCAATCTGGAAATCTTCGTCACTCAGCCTGCATCAACAACAAAGTGATTCGGATTTTCAATACAAACGTCAAGTCAGTCAGTTCTTCTATACGGATCAGAAACTTGGCGGCGGGTCACAAAGAATATCTCCAACAGCCTGTTGCAGACCTTTATCAACAACTCTCCTCGTTTTATACTCAGGATGAGATAGCCGTAAAGAATCACCAACAATAAACTATGGAAACAAACAAAACAAGAACCAATCGCCAAACTGCAAATATGCAGGAGAAACTGAAGATGGATTGGACACTCGTTGAGGAGGCCACTGGGTGACATCGCGCGTCAGGCCAGTGCTCGAGTGGAACCCGAGAGGGAAGCGGAGAGTGGGACGTCCAATGGTGACATGGAGGAGATCATGTGAAGAGGAGTTGAAACAGTATTGAATAACATGGATGCAGGTGAAAAGTACAGCAGAAGACAGAAACAAGTGGAGACATGTAGTTGAAGCCGTATTTTTCACTAGGAACCCAAGGGAACAATAATATAATAATAATAATTTGAAAGAGACTTTTCTAAACAACGTTTCGCGATACAGTGGAACAACTTTCTTTCATGTGTGGTAGTAGTAGCTTAGACTCTATACGTAGAGGAAAGGCTTACTGACTTTAGTTTTTGGCCGTTACGCTTCCGAATCCCATTACACAAGCCTGAGCGTAATTAATTCGGTGGTGTCAGCCACTCGCATACAACAGGTTTGACTCACAGGCTTGTTTACGAAACATCTGTTTCAAGTTATTAGGTTCTAAAAAAGTGAGAAACTAGGTTAAACACAAGATTTCATCTTGAGCTGACATTGGTTAGAGAGCCATTGGGAAACCTCCAGAGATAGCCAGACAACCAGCTGTTTCGTTCTAGTTTTGGACACTTCACTAGAGGGGGGTGGACCCAGAAAATTCGGTTGATAAAACTCAGTCAGGTGGCCAAGCCATAAATTCTAACTTCTGCCAATTCACGATAAAGGGCGATGATGATACCAAATAACCAATCCATTCCCTGCAAACCAGCACTTGAATATCGATGTGATGCTCACTGATGACTAGCCGTATTCAGGTACGTAATTACATAGGTTCCAGTGAGGAATCGTGACCATTGGGGTACAGCAGGCCAGTTGTAAGAATAAACACTCATCACTGATGACACTGGCTAGTGACAGTCGCGCTAAGTCTCAGTCAGACTGTTTCAAATTAAATAGCTTCCTGTCAGACATCAGTCAGTGGTATAAAGTAAATGGTCTCATGCTGAATCCCTCAAAATGCCAGACTATTGACTTCTTTCTTAGGTATAAACGAGATCTACAAACACTAGTAAGTTCTCATGAAGACTGTTGCATTGAGGGGACTAAAATTGAAACTAAGTCTAATGCAAAATACCTCGGCCCAGTTCTATCTTTCGACATTACTTGGACATCTCATATCCTAACGATTTCTAAGAAAGCGTTCCGTCTAACCTACTACATTCAGAAACTTGGACAATCTGGAATCACCCAACCTCTACCTTCACAATTTGTCAACCCTTGTATCTTACCTATTCTACTTTACTGCTCCCCGTTAGTCTTTCCTGGTCTACTGAAAAAGGACAATACCATCCTGAGAAGGATGTTGGAGGTAGTTAGTAGGACTAGTGGTGCAAAACTCAGTCAGCCTGTCACTACATTAGTTGAAAAGCATCTGAATACATGCGAAAAATGGTCAAAAACCACACTCTCCGACCGACAACAACCCCTCTATTCCCAATTCTCGCCTTGTATCTCATCAAGTAGAACCAGAAATCAGTATAAAATAATCTATACTTGTACAACCAAGTACAGGAACTCAACGATAAAATATTTGACCAGTGTTCTAAGTGACAGAGACAATGTTAAACGCGAAACCTATGAGTTGCTTTGTTGTTAACTGCATAATTCTAGGCTCATTTATTTCTCTCTTATTTTGCATTCTATAGTGAACACCTTCTCAAACATACTTAGCTACCTAATTTATTACCATTGGCTTCCTTCTTTGCACTTTCTGTATTCCTTCTTTTGTGTATCTACTGGTTCCGACTATATTAGCACTATGAGTAGTACAAGATTGACCTGTCATTAACCATCACGTAATTATTAGTTTCGTGATTGTATTTTCGTTCGGCAATATTAAACTGACAATCATTGGTTGTGAACGCCATTATCACCATCTTAAAATTTTGTATTATGCAGGATTACTCACACTACTACTGCAAAAACCGCATTAGACCTGACAATAAAAGAAACAAAACAACGCTGAAATGTTATTTTATGGTTGTTTAGTGTTGTTTCAACCAACTTAACTGATCGTCTTGGCGATAAACATTCTTAAATATCATTTCATAACTTTTTGTATGACTATAGCTTTACTGTCACCATGCATAACCATATCATAGCTTCCACTACTCAATACTGAGTTATTATTTTATGTCGTTTATTCGCCTTTCTACTTCTTGGTATCTTTTCGCATTTTTTTAATCATTTTGTTGTTTTTTCGCTGTTTTTGCCTTTATATATATTTTTTGAAATACTTCTTTTAAACGTTGGATAAAATTGGATGCAAATATTGCAGATATGTGCTGAAAATTCCACACTGTACCACTAGTACTGTTTCTGGAATAAAGCAAATTACTATTATTATATCGTGAGTTGGCTAAAGTTGGAATTCTCGGGCTCGCCACTGGATCGATTCGCAGTGGTTGACTGGACTGCGAGGTGACCTTGTAATCGGAAGGTCCTGGGTTTGAACCTCCCATGGTGGATGCGTACTGAATAGATTTCGAAACCAAGACGAAATAGTTTCTGTTCATCTTTCCCTGTAGTTTTTCCAATGATCCTCTAAGCGATTTCAGCTTATGAGGATGCCTACAAAGCAAAACTTGAATATAGCCTATGTATAAAAATAAAGAAATAACAATAAAGAAATAATAAAGAAGTAATAATAGTAAATGATACTGTTTCACTGTGTGATATATCTGATAAACCAACTAATATGGAATTACTTACTACCACATTGCCCAGGTTTTACACATATATTAATATGACTTGTGGTTTTCCTGTACGAAGACTTATCAATAAACTCACTCGACTTTCACAAACTGAAGCAAGATATGAAAATCATCGTATTTTCAACATTCGATGCCTGAAAAATGAAATCATTCCTAAATATCTGCGTCTACGAGCTCCAGTTCCAACGGACAGAGTTAGAAGGAGAACAGGAGGCCTACAAAAATTATGCCTGAAAGAAGAGATCCACAGAATCGTTAAAAATTTCCAACATATCAGATCTGAAATTAAACAATTAAAAAAAAGCTAAAGGGAATAGTTACCAATGTAGATTATGATCTTATAACACAATCCTCCAGCAATTCAAAGTCAATAACTTTCAAAATGTCAAAAAAAATCAAATCAAAAAGTTCAACAAATTATTAGAAGAGAAATCCACATCTCAGAATGATGAAGTCAACAACCAAAAGTCAACGGCGATCGATAAATCAAAGTGGGTTATCAATCTCTCAACACATATATTAAGTCCTACGGAAATAGGTGTATTAGAAAAGGGACTAAATTTCAATGTATCTGTAGACAAGCTGAAACCTGAGGATGTCATCCCTAAAATAGAAATAGCACTAAGTGGGATAGACAAAACTTCGGCTAATGAAGTACGGGCACAATGTGCACTAACATTAAAGCAACAAAAATTTGGAAAGCCTAACCTGACAAAACAAGAGATAGAAGCCCTGAAACACTTTAAGATTACCAAGGATATAGTTATCACAAAGTCAGACAAAGGAAATCCAGTAAATAATACTGTTTCACTGTGTGATATATGTAATAAACAAACTAATATGGAATAGACACGGAACAAAGAGCACTCTTTTCGATAAATTCATCATCAGGTTCTACAATTGTATATACATTATAATGAATGAATGAATTGGTATTATGAAAGACATTAATGTTTAAATAACATCAAATCAACAATATTGATAGATTAAAGCTAAACAGCATCAACATAAAATAAGCTGAATGTCAGAAGAATTATGAAAGAAAATAGTACAAATTCGTGAGTTTATAGTTTATACTGAGGGCCAGGGCAGTAGTAGGGGCTGGGCTTGTTTCTTTTGAACACAGAACACTGGTTGTTTGAGGCGAATTACAATAGCCTCTGCTGTTTGAAGTATGTGGTTCTTCGACGATTTTGGTAATTTGTTAGGCACCTGGTATATTATACAGAAGGATTCTTCTACGCTGACTTTGTGACTGGTTTGCACTAGATGGTCCAATATAGAAGTGTTAATGGTTTTCACTACACCTTTACTCAGCCATAGTGGGATATGTTCTCGAGCCAGCACGAAAAATCGAGTTCCTAGAGCAACGGCCAATATAACTCGCTCCATAGGCGCAGTTGAATTGGAAGATACATTTTTAAGTGGCTAGTCTAGGTACTTCATCCTTCAGTCGAGGTAGCACCATCGATCGTGTAGAGAATAGTACGTGTAGTTCGCCAGCATTACAAGTTCTTTGGACTGATTTTCTTAATTTCTTCGTAATTATCTCGCTTGGTATACCGCCCATGAACTGTAGTCGTATATATAAAGGCTTCTTGTTTACAGAGAGTGGGTAGTCCTTTTCCGCTTTCTTTGTCAAGTGTTTCTTGATAAATTTGTCAGGATTATTTCCAGCAGATCCTAAAAGTACGTCTACAATTATAGTAGTGTTGAATTAAATAAGGCGCAACTTGAAGTACTTTCCCTTGGGCTTCGATTTTGTCATAAACCGAAACGAGTTAATCACTTAGAAACTGATACTGAATTTGAAATCCTACTTAGTCAAACAAGAGATCTAGCTGCATCATCCACCTTCGAACTAGAACGCTTCAAATCCAGCCCAGTGGATTGTTGTTATCAATACAAAAACCTCAAATGCGACGGTAATATTCATATAACATTGGGTGAAAAGAGATGATATCTGCAGTTAAGGTGGCCCTTCAAGTCAGTAAGGTTCATTGACAAGCAATACTACCTAGCTGAGCAGGGTAAAATGAGTAGAGCTGAGGAGAGTCGATCTCTTAATCCAACGATTCAAACCTGCATATAAATTTGTCTTCTTAATAACTTGAAAACATTCAGGTTCTAGGATGTCTGTGAATGCCAACGTTTGAGCAGACCACACGGGCGCACTTCATTTTTCAAATGTAAGTCAGACGATGATTGAAAAGTGGAATAAAAATATGGAATCCGACTGACAGACCAGAAACTAAAAATAAAATGGACACTCATGTTCTTGGGATTATCATACTCAAGAAGGCGTTTATATGTTTAAATAGATATACAATGTAGTTGAGCAGTTAGTGTGATTACAAATGGTTGACAACTTCTCATTGATTTGCACGGGAGCTGAGCATTACCCACAATGACTAAAATGAGGTGATAACTTCGAAAGAAGTAGCGTGCGGTGGCTGAACATGTGGAGCACCAGACTAACCATTTGGAGGCAGCCGATTCGTCGGTGAGCCATTTCTCCAGTTCACGTTCAGGCAATACCGGATACGTCAGTAATAGCTTGAGAAGACCATGACGACCTAAGATCCTCACACAATCTGTTGCTGTATAGAATCACTGTAATTATTAATTCAACACCACGCAGTGCCGCAACTCTTTATCAATTTCATTCGACATCTGTTTGACAATAATTCATGTCAAGTGATCTATAGTGGAAACTTCATAAAGGCCTTTGAATTGATCACAGGAATAAGATTATTTTTTATTCTTTATTTTTGATTACAGCTTGATTCGACACAGACTTTTTTGGTACAGGTATGGAATTTTCAGCATATGATATCGGTAGCCCAAATTTTGCAGGCCGACCATAGATATCAGGTGTGCGTCGGCAGGGGATCGAACCCTGGACCATGTGCATGGTCGGCGGGAGTTCTAATCACTGTGCCACCGACGCACAAGATAAGACTACTTGCGTCTTATTACCGATGATATTCCTAATTGCAATGGAGTGGATTATGTGGAAGGCTGTGTGTGTGGGGAGCGAGAAGATAGGAATACACTGGACCTATCAGAAGACTCTAGAAGACCTTGATTTCGTGGAGGATTTATGTTAAATGTCATGAAAACTCAAAAGATCTACAGCAGGAAACCAACAAACTGGAAGAAGAGATAGGCAGAGGATGCATGACGTAAATTGAAAAAGTAAAGATAGGGGTGACGATGATACTTAATCAACAATAACACACTACAATCACCAACGATTACAAACATTCGAAGGAAGCCACCGCTTTCACTTATTTAGACAGCATCGTTTCAACTACACGCGTGACAAATGAAGATGTAAAGGCCGGGATCAAATTAGCGAGTGGGACATTCAGTATTCTGAAATTAATATGGAAATCTGCACTCAGCATATACAACAAAATTCTAGTTTTCAACACCAAAGTAAAGTCAGTCAGTTTTTCTGTATAGGTCAGAAACTTGGCCAGCACGTCATGAAAAACATTTCTAGCAGGTTACTGGGAACATTTATCAACAGCTGACTTCAGTGGCCAGAAAGAATGAGCGACGAGACACTCTGGGAACAAACCGATCAAGAATATGCAGAAGAAAATTACGATGGTTTGTGTGCGAGCTGAGGAGACTGCTGAATTGAGATCACAAGGTGGTTCATTGTTCGACTGAAAGCCGATTAAGAGGAGGTGAATAGGGTTATGGGTCCGAGAATGAAACAAAGGAGATTGTGTGAGGATATGATGAGAGACTACAGGCAACTGTGTGACAACAACTAAAGAGAACTGGGGAGAACAAGGTGCTGTTGAAGCCATATTTTCCACTTGAAATCCATGGGAATGAAAATAATAATTTCTTACCCACTCCTCATGTATTTACTTTCAGTTTGTGATGAATTTATTTAACTTTTTATTTTAACTACTTCTATTACTTTCCGGATTTTGAAAAATGCAAGAAGAACGGTGTGGTTTATACAGAATAATATGGTACCAGCATTGCTTATTTCGTTGACTTCTCATCAACTGTGTGCGTACAGCCTAAATAAACTAACAGGCTTTTGCACAGAAATGTTTTAACACACTTGCAAATTTTACATGATGTCAGATGACAGGTGTTTTTGGAATTAGTGAAGAGTGTTCCAAAGATTTAACCTATGTATTTTTTGCACAGTGAGTTCAAGTTTAAACAAAGTAAGTCTATCCATGTTATGGTAAAGGAGTTACGTAACAGAGACAACAAATGCGTAAGATGATGAGTGACTAATAATAATAATAATTTGCTTTATTCCATAAACAGTACTAGTGGTACAGTGTGGAATTTTCAGCACATATCTACAATATTTACATCTAATTTTATCAAACATTTAAAAGGAGTGTTTCAAAAAAATAAATATAAAGACAACAACAAAAAAAGACAGGAAAAACACAAAATAATAAAAGAGATACGAAAAAATACCAAGAAGTAGAAAGGAAAATAAACAGCATATAATAATATCTCAGTATTGGGTAGTGGAAGAAATGATGTGATTGTGCATGATGACAGTATAGCTATAGTCATACAAGAAGTTATGAAATGATATTTAAGTATGTTTATCGCCAAGATGATCAGTTAATTTAGGTTGAAACAACACTAAACAAACATAAAATAACCTTTCAGGGTTTGTTGTTTTGTTTTTTATTGTCAGGTTCAATGCAGTGTTTGTAATGGTAGTGTGAGTAATCCTGCATAATACAAAATGTTTTTTTAAGGTGGTAACTATGGCGTTCACAACCAATGATTGTCAGTTAATATTGCAGAACAAAAAAAAACAACGACCACAGAGACTAATAATTACATGATGGTTAATGACAGGAAAATTTTGTAATGCTCATAGTGCTAATATAGTCGGAACCAGTAGATACATAAACGAAGGAATACAGTAAAGTACAAAAAAGGAAGCCAATGTTAATGATTTAGGTGGCTAAGTATGTTTAAGAAGGAGTTCACTATAAAATACAAAATAAGAGAAAAATAAAACAGCCTAAAATGATGCTATTAACAACAAAGCAAGTCATAGGTTTCGCGCTTAACATTGTCTCTGTCATTTAGAACACGGGCCAAGTATGGTATCGTTGAGTTTCCATACTTGGTTGTACGAGCATAGATTATTTTATACTGATTTCTGGTTCTACCTGATGAGATACAAGGCGAGAGTTGGGAGTAGATTGGTGTTCAGGGTCGGAGAGTATGGTTTTAGACCATTTTTCGCATGTATTCAGATGCCTTTCAACTAATGTAGTGACGAGTTTTACAACACTAGTCCTACTAAATACGTTCAACATCCTTCTCAGGATGGTATAGTCCTTTTTCAGTAGCCCAGGAAAGACTAACGGGGAGCAGTAAAGTAGAATAGGTAAGATACAAGGGTTGACAAATTGTGAAGGTAGAGGTTGGGTGATTCCAGATTGTCCAAGTTTCTGAATGTAGTAGGTTAGACGGAACGCTTTCTTAGAAATCGTTAGGATATGAGATGTCCAAGTAATGTCGAAAGATAGAACTGGGCCGAGGTATTTTGCATTAGACTTAGTTTCAATTTTAGTCCCCTCAATGCAACAGTCTTCATGAGAACTTACTAGTGTTTTTAGATCTCGTTTATGACTAAAGAAGAAGTCAATAGTCTGACATTTTGAGGGATTCAGCATGAGGTCATTTATTTCAGACCACTGACTGATGTCCGACAGGAAGCTATTTAATTTGATACAGTCTGACTGAGACTTAATGGGAAACGATACAGACAGGTCGTCAGCATATATGACGAAGTTGATTTCGTCTGAAAGAGGTAAATCATGTAAGAAGAAGGGAAAGAGAAATGGTTGACATTGGGTGACAATATAGTGTACTGAGCTCAAATCAAATTACGGAAACAAGAGACAAGCGAAATTACACGATGTATCAAGGGGGATGCGATTAAAGACAAATATTGCGCAATCAAGTGAAAGAAACAATAAAGACACTCAGGTGCCATGATAAACAGAGACTGATAACTTCTTTTTCCTGAACTGATAAATTAGGTTTCAGGCATTTTATAGAGGTTGCTTCGGCACACTTGATGAGAAGTGAGCTTATTTGTCTTTTGACAATTTTTGAGGGATTTCGCGATTTCCAACTCATGACCTGTATCCACATTAGTAAGTAATCACTTTCTGATGGTAGAGGGAAAGTTCCCTGATGCCTGCTGACTGATATGTTAACCATTTTACGGAATTCATGATTCAGAAAACAAAATTACTAATCAAACGACTACCGGTTTAGATTTTTGTTTGGCTTGGGTTTCTGTTTTCCTTCTCAACATCATTATCCATCACAGGTGAAGTTATCCAGGGTAGCCTATCAGAAACACTTCATGGAATAGCATTTTTATTTTCAAAATATATGCAGACAACGTACAGAAATATTGTTTCACTTACACTGGGTTTTTCTAAAATGTTTGCTCTAATATAACAATACTAATTAGACCCTTCAACTAACGAATAAATCAAAAGTCATTCAAAGCTAACACCAAAATCTAGAACACATAATTCTTATTCTTATCTTAATTCAAATGTTCAAGTGTTCAATGTCTTCATTATTCAATGTCCAATAGAAATGATAAATAGTTGAATGGATGAATCCTTTCTGAAGACGGATATTAGTAAAAGGAAACAAAAACAAAATAATAAAAAAAGATATAGTCATTTTGTTCGCCTATTACTACTTATCTTTTAATCCTTTCATTGTAAAACATTCATCCATTCGTTTATCTCTTTGTGATATTCATGCAACAAGGGTATTTGTTTTATTTATTTTTCCCGGTTCGTTGGTTTGTTCAATTGTTTCAATATAAAGGTATAACAGCGACATTTTTGGTTTCTTTTCTGTTTGTTTGTTGCAATAAAAAAAGTAAAAAAAACAACAACTTTAACTATCGCAGAAATTTTCTTTTCTTCTTATCAAAGTGTAAATATTTTAGTGTTCTGATATCATGTTTTAAGCAGGTTATTTTTGTTTAAATGATGACAATTTATTGGAGATATCAGAAACGAATTATGTATGCAGAAATGCTTGAAATTATTATTCAGATAAGAAGAACAATTAGAATGTTGATTTATGCATGTTTACTTAAGTATCACTTGAAACGGTTTTACATGAAAAGTATTTGACCAGCTAGGAACAAACTGTTGTATAGCGATTATCAAGGTTGCTTTCCAAGCAGTCGGTCCGGGTTTGACTCTCGGCGCTGACACAGCGGTAGAATGTTCGCCGACCACGCACATAGTCCGGGATTCGATCTCCGACCGACTAACTGCTTTATCTTGCTAAGCCAGTAATAATACTGGTAAAGAGGGAAGGTTGGGCACGAGGCTAGCAACCCCATCCCGTAAAAATAAACACCACTGCTACTGAAACTTCAAGCCTCTAGTTTGAAGCCCTGTGTTCCACTAGGAACGTAAGGGGAAAAAACTTGCGAAATATAAAGTCTGATATTCCTGAATGTGGTAGACTGGATTGTGTGGAAAGCTGTGGGTGGAAAGCGAGAAAATAGGAATATGCTGGAACACTGATAAGAAGATTCTAGAGGATCTGGATTTCGCGCGCTGATGACCCATGTCTAATGTCACAAAAACTCGAGACTTGGAGGCGAAAATCAATAAACTGACAGAAGAGACTGACTGTGGAGGCAGGACTTCAAGAGAACATAGAGAAGACGGAGGTGACGAGGATAACCAACCAACAGCAATAACAACAAAACCACCACCGATCATTATTAACGGGAGAGATTCGGCAGGGGTTACTTCCTTCACTTTTCGAGGAAGCACGGTTTCAACCACAGTTTGTGGAAATGATGAAGATGATTAGGCCAGCCAGAATCAGGAAAGCAAGATACGCCTTCATCAACCTTAAACCAATCTGCAAATCTTCTACACTCAGCATAAGGAACAAGATTTGGATTTTCAACACCGGTGTGAAGTAAGTCAATTCTTCTTTTTGCGTCAGACACTTTACTATCGCGTCACGAAAAGCATTTCCAACAGGTTCCTTCGCCGGCTTCACACTGAAAATCAAGTGGCTAGAAGGAGAAAATTAGCAACCAGAAGCTCTACAGTGTAACATACTAACCAAGAATCTATTGTCCAACAAATATGTAGGAGAAAATCGAGGTGGATAAGGCACACACTGAGGGCACCACCGTATGACATCGCGCCCAATGCAGGCGACTGCTCAAGTACAAGCTGAGTGGGAAGAGACAAGGTGGTTGTTCTAGCGTGACGTGGGGGATATTGTGTGATGATGAGGAGATGATAGATTGTGGCCAAGCACTTACCCAGTTGAAGAAGACAGCAGATACTAGAACGAGGTGGAGATGTGTTGTTGAAGCACTATGCCTCACTTGGAAACAAAGAGAATAATAGTAATAACATAACAACTCAGCATCCGCTTTGAAATTAAATATCCTGTGAAATATAATTTTGTTCTGTTCACAGTGCGCACCCACCGCCACGGTTCGAACTCAAGACCTTCTGGTTACAAGGCAAACCAGCTCGTAGACCATTCACCAGCAACTGAGACCCAATCCGATGGTTCATGAATTCTAGCTTCTGCCAATTCATGACATAGCGCGACCACTTCGCAATGTCTTCTTCGATGAATTACTGCTTCACTCTCAACCTGTTGTACCCTACTGGTCATGGCTGCCTGCTAGACCCCCAGATTATCTCCCTGAATAGGGCCAGTCACCAGTGAGCACCAGATAGATTTTTAAGTATTGTTTTTTTATGGATTTTGTTTCATTGGTTGGAGGATTTCACCCTGAGCTGACATCGGTTAGTGGGGAGCGGTAACCAGTAGGGTAAAGCAGGTTGAAAGTGAGGCAGTGACTCACCGAAGAAGACATTGAGGAGTGGTCGCGCTATGTCATAAATTGGCAGAAGCTAGAATTCATGAACCATCGGATCTGGTCTCAGTGGCTGCTGAATGGTCTACGAGCTGGTTCGCCTTGTAACCAGAAGGTCCTGAATTCGAACCGTGGCGGTGGGTGCATGCTGCCGAAGAGTTCCAAAAGAGGACAAAAAAGCCATCCATACTTCTTGGTGGTTTTCCAATTGTTCTGTAACAGATGTCAGCTCATGATGAAATCCTCCAACCAATCGAAAGAAATCCCTACAAAAGCAATATTTGAAAGACTTGGTTGGGTTGGTAAACTGTAAGTAATATAGCTGCCGATACCTAAACATGAAGTGAACATCTGACTAGTGGCGGGAGAGAATTCACCTACTTGCTATTCAAATAAACAATCTCACCATTAGTTAACATCCTGATCCTCTCCTCATAATTTATTGTTGTTATCACTGACAACAGATATTCAAGTTAGGAAGTTAATATGATTAAAAAGTGACAGACATGTACCACCACCGGTAATCAGCATGATGTTTGAGCATTATCCATGTTAAATCCAGTGAAATGACACCATGGATAGCCGTCAGCTGTACTACTGGTAGGGCACTGGACTGACAATCCATAGCCCCTTTTACTTCGAATCCTGCGGCAAAAGAATTTTTATTTCACTCTGAACTATCATCCACTAAATCATTAACAGTCAGTCAAGAGAAAGTAATTTCAGATATAGTCGCCAAAGACAGGTTTCTTCCCAGTTTACGTAGTCATATATAACAATTGAACTCGACGAAGATGTCTGAGATGCCAATATTCTACTTTTACATAAACAATATCTCAATATTAATTTTTACGTAAGACTTGAGCACTGTAGTAGTAAGTAATTCTACATTGATTTCCCTATTAGATATATCACACAGACAGAAAGTATTATTTACTACAGGAAGCAAACTGCGGGAATTGCCATGGGGTCACCAATATCACCGATTGTGGGAGAAATATTCATGGACAGGTGGGAAAACGTATCGATTGAAATGTTCAGCCACACTTCCACAGTATGGTGGAGTCGTGTAGATGGCACAATTACCGTACTTAGAACACAGGACATAAAGAGAATTTTCGAACATCTCAACTTGACGGTAGATGCAGTTCAATCCATTTATGATTTAGAAAGTCGAGAAGGAGAGCTTTCAATTTTAGATTTTAGTGTAAAGAGGAAAGAAGATGGGAAGTTAAACACTAGTGTTTAGAGAAAATTCACACCTTGTCTGTGTCGGAAAAAATAGTAGGATTTGTGAAATGTTTAAGTAATAGAGCACAAAACTGATCGGCACAAAGGAAAATCTAAGACAGGAAGTGAGGCATTTAAGAAAAGCTTTGAAACTTAATAATTACGCTGATAAACTAATCAGGAAGTATGTAGGGAAATGTAAAAATAAGGTAATTAATAATAGTAGTGATGATGACGATCTGCATATGAAACATAAACAGAATGATGACAATGCCAACAATAGGGAATTTAAACAAGGGAAGGGACTTCGGACATCTTACGGAGATTTGGTAGCAATGCCAGCAGGAATAAAAGTGGATAGCATTCAAACCCACAAACTGAATTAGAAACAAGCCTTTGTCGGATAAAGGATCAATCCTGTGGAGCCAATAAAACAAAACAATTTGGCTTATCTAATACCCTGCCTGAAATGATTGTCAGGTCAAATACATAGTTCAAAGTAGTAGAACAGGGGCAGTCAGACTATCCGAGCATAAAAACGTAGCAAAATCTAGATTAGTTGGCCCGAATAGGGTAAGAAATCTGAAGAATAGTTCAGCCGTAGATAGCACTCACTGCATGCAATTACACGCAAGCATACAATAGACTGGATGGGATAAGATGACGGTTCTAAGGTCTTATAACGGAGTAGAAGGAGAGATTGATAACGGAAGCTCTGTTTATCGAATCAACTACTAACGCGTGTTATACGAATGATCCAGCACTTACCCAGTTGGACATCTGTGAATTTCTGCTACCCCATACGAGGAATTATTAGGAATAGGGGAAACTATACAACTAAGGTTTCAAAGTTGTGTGGCTACAACTGATGAAAAGATTATGAACAATAAAACTGTGTTCGAAATGTCCTCTAGTAAATAATGTGGAAGTGTAATTTTATTGGACACTAGTTACAAGTGCCCAATCAAATTAACCAAAACATTCCTACAGGAGGTCAATCGACAGCAAGCCCGAATAGCTCAGTGGTAACGTCTCTGACTGCAGGCAGCATTGAGTGACGCGGGTTCGAATATTAGAAGGGACATGAGTTCCTTCGAGGTTGCCGATACACCTTGCTGGTGAGTGCCAACTAGCACGAAACCTCGGTCAAGCGAGGCTTCCTGCCGATTGCTTCATTATTATTTATTTATATTATTATTTTCTTTAGTTCCTAGAGGGACATAGGGCTTCAGCCATGCGTCTCTATTGCGTTCGGTTCTCTGCTAGAGTTTTCACCTGGCTCCAAGTCTGCCCATACGCTTTCAATTATTCTTCACATGATCTCCTCCAGGTCACCCTTGGACGACCAACTCGTCGCTTCCTTTTCGGGTTCCACTCGAGCGATGGCTTGTCTAGTGATGTCACTTGATGGTTTCTCAGAGTATGGCCAGCCAATCCATCTCCATTTCTTCCTGCCTGTTTGTTTCACAATCGGTTCCTGCTGAGTTGGTTCGCTCCCAAAGATCTCTGTTGCTGATCCTTTCCGGCCATCTGATCTTGAGTGGTATTGAGCGAAGACATCTGTTAATGAAGGTCTGTAGCTTGTTTGAGGTGCTCTTTGTGACACGCCAAGTCTCTGATCCGTATAGTAGTACTGACTTCACATTGGAGTTGAACATCCACATCTTATTTTTGACGCTGAATGCTGTTGACCTCCACACGGACTTGAGAGTAATGAAAGCTTGCCTTGCTTTCCCGATCCTTGCTTTGATATCCTCGTCAGTTCCGCCTGTAGTTGAAACAATGCTTCCCAAGTAGGTAAAGGAGGTAGTTTCTTTCAGGTTCCTTCCATTTATGCTGATTGCTGTCTGTTGTTGTTGCTGTGGCTGTTGGTGTTGGCCAGGAATCTTCATCACCTCCGTTTTCTCTATGTTCACCTGGAGTCCTATCTTTGATGCTTCTTCTGCCAACTTGTTACTTTTCACTTGCATATCTTCCAGTTTGTGGGAAATCAGACATATATCATCGGCGAAGTCCAGATCCTCCAAGTTGTTTGTGTAGGTCCACTTTATGCCTGTCTTCTCGTTGCTTCCTGGCTGGCTGTCTGTCACATTATCCAATCTACTGCAATCAAGAAAATCATTGGCGATAGTAGGCAACCGTGTCTTACTCCTGTCTTCACTTCGAAGGATTCCGTGAGCTTCCCGTTGTGGATTACTTGGCATGCAGCGTTGTCATACAACTGTTGGATGATATGTATAATTGCCGATTGCTTGAAACCATCTAATATTGAAAGTGTATGTATATACATATAAATATAAATGGAAGCAGAGTCAGATAGTATAAATCTGAAACAAAACCGTTATTCATTGAGTACCCTTTTTTAAATAAAACACAAAGCTCTATATCTCCAATGTCGTTTTATCTGATCTTCAGTGATGTGGTCACATGAATTTTCGAAACGCAACTGAATACAATCATCTTCTTTTTTCTCACCCTACTTCAGAAATTTATTCATAATTATCAGTCTGAACATCACTTGAAGTCAATGAGGCTTAGAGACGAATGACTGTCTCGAAAATATTTCAATTGGATAGTCCAGGGTTATTGTAACATAAATAACGTTTTTTTAAATGAGTTTCTCTTCACCACTGAAATTTAAACGTTATCGTTATCTTAAATCTACATTTTTCTCGATTTTGGTCAATTTTGTGAGATTTGAACACAACATCCTTAAAATAAAATATATACGTATATATATATATATGTAAAATTATTATTCTTTCCTTTTGTTTCTAGGGGAACATAGGGCTTCAGCCGCACGTCTCCATTGACTTCGGTTCTTTGCCAACGTTTTCACCTGGCTCAACGTCTGCCCACATGTGCCCATCTCCACTTCACATGACCTCCTCCAAGTCACCCTCGGACTGACGACCAACTCGCCGCTTCCTTTTCGGCTTCCACTCTAGTGATGGCCTGTCTTGTGATGTCACTTGATGGTTTGTTTTCTCAGAGTATGGCCAGCCAATCCATCTCCATTTCTTCGTGCTTATTTGTTTCACAATCGTTTCCTACTGTGTTGGTTCGCCCCCAGAGATCTCTGTTGCTGATCGTTTCTGGCCAGCAATCTGATCTTGAGTATTTAGCGAAGACAACTGTTAATGAAGGACTGTAGTTTGTTTGAGGTACTCTTCATGACGTGCCAAGTCTCTGATCTATAAAGTACCTCTGACTTCACATTGGAGTTGAACATCCACATCTTATTTTTGATGCTGAGTGCTGTTGACATCCACACAGACTTGAGAGTAGTGAAAGCTTGTCTTGCTTTCCCGATTCTTGCTTTGATATCCTCGTCAGTTCCGCCTGTAGTTGAAACGACGCTTCCCAAGTAGGTGAAGGAGGTCACTTCTTTCAGATTTCTCCTACTTATACTGGCCCCTGTAAAATGTAAGATGCTGCTGCAAGACTGGACTACGTCAACTCCTAGCTTAGTGATAGGGAGTGAAGTGATAGAACATGTTGACCACTTCACCTATTTGGGAAGTTGTATCAGCACCAACGGATTGATTGGTGACGAAATCTCAGCACGGATTCAAATAGCTCGGGCTGCTTTCGCTAACTTACACCGTCTCTGGCGTAGGCGTGACATCCGGCTATCAACCAAGGGACGTGTGTACTGCTCAGCAGTTCGCTCGTCCTTCTCTATGGCGGTGAGACGTGGCCATTGAGAGCGGAAGACATGAAGAGATTGTCTGTTTTTGACCACAGATGTTTACGATCTCTTTCTCGCGTTAGGTGGTATAATAAGGTAAGTAATGTTGACATTAGGCGTAGAGTGTTGGGCAAAGAGGGAAAATCACTCGAAGAGGCTATAAAGTTACATAGATTGGGATGGCTAGGTCACGTGCTGCGCATGGCAACCATCGCCTTCCCCGACGAGCATTACTAGCTGATATAGGTGCAGGTTGGAAAAGAGTAAGTGGTGGCCAAACAAAAACATGGCCTCATCAATCCATGAAATCTCTGACAGTTAAACTGAGTCAGGTAGGGAGGGAGATGCAGACTTCCGGGTTGGGTCCCGCCCTCGAGACTCTAAGAATCAATGGCTGGAGACAATAGGTGACATGGCTCAAAATCGTTGTCAATGGCTTACGCAGATGTATTCAGTCTCTGTAATCTTTCATATTCCTTTCTAGCATTACTCATTCTGTTTCACTCTTACACTTGTCAAAACTCTATTGATTCCCTTCACTCATTTTCTTGTCGACCTTTGTGTGCTATTTGGGACGCTGCAACTCGAACTGCTGCATTTCGGTGCCAAGTTCTATGTTGAATCCAGCCATACTGGCTGATTGTTATCTGCTGTTGATACTGTTGGCCAGATATATCTATATGTATACATATGGAGATGGACCGGGAAGGAACGAGTGAGTCGCTGGTGCAAATGCAGTTTGGAGGAGAGCGTGTGGTGAGGATAGTGTAAAGTGAAAGAAAGTGAATATGTGTTGTTGAAGCCCTATGTTTCAGTCGGAACTCAAGGGAATAAAGGTAATAATAGTTTCTAGAGTGTGTCAGTCTCCAATAAATGCTGGTGTCTAAACCGCCATCTTGTTTTACTCTTTATTTTCCAGTCAATTATGACCAATTCGCCTTGTTAATTTCCCAACTCCAAAGTGAATTGGATTCTACCTATTAGTGAGTGTGTACGTGTGAGAAATTGATAGATATGTTGACATTTTAATACATTAGTGACTGTATCATGAACATATCTCAACCATAGCCTAAATGTAGTAGGTTTAAACGTTCTAAGAGACTTATGTCCTCAACTATTCACAAATATATCTGCTACTATTGAGGATGTTGATGCTCTCATTGCCACCACATTCGTTTGTTTAAAATTCGAAATTCGAACACAGCGGAGGCTAGATAACACATACCCTTACATAAATGAGCGTTTGTGAAGGAAACTGCACTAAAATTAACTAAGTCAGCGCAGAATAAACATTTTAAGATTAAAGAAGCTATTGTCATTTCTTCAACTCTAAATTCCAGTATCATTCCAATAAAATACAGCACAGATGAGGGTTTCAAATTAAGGATGTGAAAAGTGAAACAGGCCTTCATTGCTCTAAAATCAATGAACCAGATCCAAATTTTCAACACTGTGATCGAATCAATAATTCTGGATGATTTGATTCAGGTATTACCGAAAGAATTTCAGCAGACAACTGCAGAATTTCATCAATAATTGCCTTCACTGTCTGAACACTGAAGATCGGCAAGCCAGGAGAACTGGTGACAAGAGGTTCCAGGAACGAACTAACCAAGGGCCTATTGCCCAACGAACATGTAGAAGGCAATAGAGATCAATTCGGCATTCGCTGTAAAGACCATTGAGCGGTATCACACGCCAGGACGTCGACAAAAAGCCGGATGAAAAGTGACAAATTTAGCGTTCAAGGGTTACATGAAGAAGATCATGTTAGGAGGAAATGCAGGTTCATTTATACGGGACTGAAGAGAATAGATTGTAATGGAGATCTGCTGTAGAATCGTGAAGTTCCAGTCGGGACCCTAGGGACTCTGGTGTCTCCTTATTTGCAGATAAATCTTTCGCCTTTTACCCTTGGATATGGTAACACTGATACCACCGAGAATTGCTCTCATGACCTTCAGGTTATGAGCCCATTGCCTGAACACTTAGTCCAGTGCATGGTAACCTAATGGTTATTAATGCCACCACACACAAATTCAGCTAAGTAAAGTTGAACAACTCAATCTTCAGAAATGTTCTTATAAATTTCAGTAATATTTCATCATTCCACTAAGCAAAAGTGTTAAGCTATAAAATTAATTTCAATTTTATGCCCCTCATTTCATTATTTTCTGAAATTATAAAAAACAGAAACTAGTTAGAACTTAACTGTAACGACAAATGCAATTCACAAGTTCACTGACTTTAACTTCCGGAATTTGGATTGTTATTTAAATCACTACATCTGGTGACTTTTTCTTTAACAATTTCTCCCCTATTCAGTTAGCCTCAATAAATCTCCTTATTTAATGCATTAACTAAAGAAGAAAATAATCACAAAAATAAGTAAAACAATAAAACATTCCAGCGAATTCTTAAAATGACTGGCAGTAGGAGGATTTAATCTTAGTTGTAACTCGTTAGCTGGATTTACTTGCATCCTCAGTGTGAGAACCAAAGAAAGGCGACATAGGACTCTGCAAGAACTGGCGAGGAATCATGCTCCTGTCGACGCCAAGTAAAATCCCGAGTCGCATGATCCTGGAGAGGATCAAGGACGCGCTGGATGCAGAATTCCGACCACAACAAGCTGGATTCAGGAAAGGCAAATCATCTTCTGACCAAATTCCAACTCTACGCATCATCATCGAATAAAGCATGGAATGGCAATCAAACATCTACCTCAACTTTATACACTTTGAGAAGGCCTTCGACAGCGTTGACCGCGAAGTAATTTGGAAACTACTCGAGTACTACGGCGTACCCCAAATATTCATCAACCTTATTCAACAGCTGTACGACAACGGCACATGTCAAGTGATCCACAACGGAAAACTCAGCGAGGCGTTTGGAGTAAACACAGGAGTCAGACAAGGGTGCTTATTATCACCAATGATATTCCTAATTGTGATGGACTGGATTATGCGTCAGACAGTGGGAAACGAGGAGAAAGGGATATCCTGGACCGACGTGAAGAACCTAGAAGACCTGGATTTGGCGCGTGGATGATTTATGTTTGATGTCACACAAAATCGAAGACTTACAAGCGAAAACCGACAAACTGGTCGAAGAGGCTGGCAGCGAAGACAGGACTCCAGGTGAACATAGACAAGACGGAGGTTATGAAAATAACCAACAACAACAACAACAGCAGCAACATCCAGCGCCAATCACCATCAACGGGAGGGATTTGAAAGAGGTTACTTCATTCACTTATCTAGGGAGCATTGTCTCAACTACACGAGGAACGAACGAGGATGTCAAATCGAGAATCGGAAAGGCGAGAAACACATTCATCAACCTGAAACCAATCTGGAAATCTTCGTCACTCACCATCAACAACAAAATTCGGATTTTCAATACAAACGTCAAGTCAGTTTTGCTATACGGATCAGAAACTTGGCGGGTCACAAAGAATATTTCCAACAGCCTGTTGCAGACTTTTATCAACAGCTGTTTTCGTTCTATACTCAAGATCAGATGGCCGGAAAGAATCACCAACAAGAAACTATGGGAACAAACGAAACAAGAACCAATCGCCACAACAAATATGCAGGAGAAAGTGGAGATGGATTGGACACTCACTGAGGAGGCCACTGGGTGACATCGCGCGTCAGGCCAGTGCTCGAGTGGAACCCGAAAGGGAAGCGGCGAGTGGGACGTCGAAGGGTGACATGGAGGAGATCGTGTGAAGAGGAGCTGAAACAGTATGGACTAACATGGATGCAGGTGAAAAGTACAGCAGAAGACAGAAACAAGTGGAGGCGTGCAGTTGAAGCCCTATGTTCCACTAAGAACCCAAGGGAACAATAATAATACCGTTGTGAGCGATAGTGTTCCTAATCAGACTCAGATCCTCACTCCAAGTACCAGTGTCAATTGAAACTAACCAAAACGAAAACCAACATTACGTTAAACCTCAAGCATCGTCGATACGTTCACCATATCCACAGAGATAGAACGTTTTACAGTCTACTTGGTCAATATCATTACAATTTTATGTCATTTGATAAATCACAGAACAATATAGAGGACTAGGTGATTGTTTGATTCCACTCCTGAAGTCTTCAGATCTATGATGTTACACAACCCTTTTTGAAGTCGGAATCTGAGTATTTTAGAGAAGTGAAGAGAAAATTAGTCACATGTCACAAGGGAACCGACTTTCTCTCTGCTTACAATGTTATGACAGTGGTGACATCGCGCCTCAGGCCTTCTAGTGCGACCCAATATGGAAGCAACGAATTAGGTCATAGGGATTAACAGTTTCACTTAACTTTCTCTTACATCGGAAACTGAAATTAACAGTCTGACATTTGTAAGGATTTAGTTTAAGACCATTAGAGAAAGACCCCTTGTTGACTCCTGATGGAAAGCTGCTTATTGTAACGCAGTGTAGCTAGTGTTTGACAGACGTTGAATCAGTTAGATGGTTCGCATACTTCACAAGGTTCACTTCATTAGAGTGAGGCAAGTTGAGCAAGAAGAAAGAAGTGAGTAAAAGAGAAAGGACAGCGTCTTGAAGGACACCAGCCTCAGTGAGAAAAGAAGTGGATGACTTCCCCTGACTTGCAGCGTACTGCTGTCTTCCAGAGAAATAATAATGCAGCCACTTGACAACCTAACAGTCAGTTTGAGTTTCAGTAAGCTTATTTAACAAAATATCCTCAGTTAACAAGTTGAAAGCAGATGTATAATCTAGGAAGGTGCAGAGAACAAGTGTAGTACCCTTGACTAAGCTGGAGACAATATTATGATGCAAGACAGCAGCCGCTCTTAAAGTACTTCTACTATAATTGTAAGCGAATTTTGTGGGATCTTTAAAGGTCTTAGGTCGAGGTTCAAGAATAAATGAGAGCAACTTTTCCATAGTCTTTAGAAAAGGAGATATAACAGCAATAGGTCTAAATTTAAAGCATATTCCAGTAGAATGCTTGGATATAGGTACAATTTTAATGTCCTTCCAAATGGCTGGCATGATATTTCTGGGAAAAGATTCATTAAATATGTCCATGAGAGGATAACACAGGATATCTGCAAAGTATTTAAGAATAAGGCTGGGCAAACCATCTGGACTCAGGCTACAGGAAAGGTTCAGAGACTAGAGATATTTTAAAACATCATTTGTATTGAAAGTTGAGAAGCAGGTTTTATTAACATTTGTGACACTAGAAAGTTTGGTATTTGTGGGAGAATGTAAGAAAGATTTGTTTAGTGAACACACATAAAAGGAATAGGGAATACCGTAGATCTGATTACCACCAGTAATTTCTTTGAAATTTTTCGATATATTAGAAGTTATTAAAAAGACAATTGCAGCGAAGAAAATTTTCTTTTCGCCGAAGTCATCATCTAGGCTGTACATTGGTGTATTTATATCATATACATGGGAAAGTTCCAGAATAATTTCCGGTTAAGGGTCAAATTAACAAAAATTACAATTAGGAATTAGAATGCCATAATAAACAGGGGGACGGATAAAACTCGAACAAAGTAGCATTATAATAACTAAGAAGATTGACATTGTGCAATTGGGGGTTAGAAATGTAGAAATAACAAAATAGACAGGATGTTTGGATATAAAACTAATGTGAGGAATAATTGTTTGTGCAATCAGGGATTCAATATGTAGAAATAATAAAATGACAAAATAAACAGGAAGAGTGGATATGAAAATATGGTAGTGTAAACCGGGTTTAAGAAAACTTAAAATAACATGAATAAACAGGAAGTTTAGATAAGAAAGGCGATGAGATTGTCATTATTAAAAAATTTACCTGTTTATGATGGCCATGGCAGGGACAGAGGTTGAAAGTATTTCTTTTGGATACAAAGCGTGGGTTTGAATTTTTGGATAGCTAACGCCTCAGCTATGCCCAAATGTCTAGATTCCACTCCCTTTGATAGGTTTGATTGAATTTTGTATATTACTTTGAAGGATTTTTCGAAAGGCGCTGAATGTCCTGAGTTGATCAGATGTTCTGTCACTGAACTGTATACACGTTTTTGCTCTCATTTTACCAGCCAGGCTGGGTAGTGTTCACGAGCGCGTATTCCAAGTTGGCGCAAGGTACGGCCGATGTACTCAGCTCCACAAGAGCAAGTGAACTGGTATATGCACGTTGAGGTGGCCCAATGCGACAGCTTGTCTTTCGCGTTCTGGTTGAGGAGTTTCTTGCAGGAAAACGTCAGTCGTAGGCTCGTGGCGAAGTCTGTTTTCCTAAGAGATTTGCAGAGGCGTTTCCGAAGAATTTCTGCTTCAATATCACCTTTGAATTCTAGATTAAGCAGAAGTATTTTCTTTGGAACGGATTGGACTTGTTCTGAAGTCTTCTTAGATTTGAGATTTTTGTCTATGAACCTGGGTGGGAAAACGTTTTCCATCAGGGTTTTCCGGAGATTACGCAGTTCTTCTTCAATCACTTCCTCGCTGCGTATCTTCCGAATCCTCCAGGAAAGAGCGTATATCAGGTTCCTCTTTCTGCTTAGGGGCACGAAGCTTTGAAAGTTGATGAATTGTCCATTCCATGTAGGCTTTTTGTATATGGATCTTTTCAGAGAGTTGTTGGCGTTTCTTGTCAGCTGGACGTCGAGGAAGTGGAACATTCCGTCGGATCCAGTCTCAAGTGTAAAGTCGATGTTTGGGTGGGCGTTATTGAAGATTTGAAGTAGGTTTTTTAAATCACAATTCTCGTCACAAATGATGAAAGTATCATCAATGTATCTCTTGCAGAGATGGAGGTCGTTGATAGTTGATGATAAGGGGTTGTTTTCTAAGCTAGCCAAAAAGCAGTCGGCTAATAGGGGTCCTAAGGGAGAACCCATTGCTACTCCATCTACTTGCCTGTATATTTCGTTGTTGAAGCTAAAGTATACGTTGAAGGTGCATCGTAGTAACAGTTCTTTTAGGTAATGGATCGGTATACCGACATCGATGCTATTTGACTGAATGTAGTCGCAAAGGAAACAAACGGTTTCTGTCAATGGAACGTTGGTGATGAGAGAGACAACATCCAGGGAGACCATTTTCTTTTTCTGCCACATTGGCATTCTTAATTGAATCAACGAAGTCGAATGTGTCACGGAGGCTGTGTCTTGAAAGCTTCTCTTTCACCCGCCCGAGAATCTCCACCAGCCATTTCGCTATTGTATGATATGGGGAATCTATCATATCTAGTATTGGGCGGAGTGGAACGTCTTGTTTGTGCACTTTAGGTAAGCCGTACATGCGCGGCGTTGTAGAGCCAGATGGGCGCAATTGTTCGTATAGTTTTGGACTGATAATGGATTCGTCTTTCATTTTCTTCAATATCTTTGTTAGCTGGAGCTCCATCTGTTCGGTGGGATCTTTCTGTGGAGACTGTTTCTGAAACTTTTTCTCATCAGATAGTATCACCGAGAGTTTGCTTAGGTAGTCTGATTTGTTCATCAAGACGATTCTGGAGCCTTTATCTGGTCGTGTGATGATCAGGTTCTCATTATCCTTCAATTCTTTCAGTTGCTTTCGGTGTTCTTTGGAAATTACGTTATGAAGGCTGGGTTTTTTGTTGATGTAATCGAGGTAGCAACTTAAAACGGTTGATTTGAAAACGTCTGCATTCTCATATGAGATTGGGGCCAGACCTATCGTCTGGTCGATTAAATTCTCGAATTGGACTTTCGTGTTCAGTTCATTCAGTTTTGACGTTGCATCCCAAAACTTACGTCCAAGTACTAAGATTTACATTGGAATTGGAGATAGTGGAATATCAGAATAATTGTAAACGTATTTTTCTGGACAAGTAGGAAAGACGGTTTCTTTTGTGACGGACTTTAGGCCTTGGTTTAGTTTCATTATGACATCATCTGTTCTTTTCTTTGAACCGTATTGAAGTAGTTTTCGAATGATGTTCTTTCGTCTTCAGATAGCTCATAGAGAACGTGGGAGCTTTTCGAGATATTCTGTTCTAGCTCAGGTAGTCTTGGTCGCACTGAATCGATGTGATTGAGAGTGTGTCGTTTCAGTGTACGTGAGTTAGGGGATATGTGATTTCCTCTGAGATGCCTCCAAAATACTTTGGGATATTCATGTTTCTCGAGACAATTTTTCAAGAAGAAAATCTTTGCGTTCGCTTCAGTAACCTTGACGGACAAACGCAGGAACTTGTTAATTTTGTTAATTTGAACCTTAACCGGAAATTATTCTGGAACTTTCCCATCCACTTGATATAAATACACGAATGAACAGCCTAGATGATGACTTAGTCGAAAAGAAAATTCTCTCCGCAGCAATTGACATTTTAATAACTCTTATGAACCAATGTGTATATTCCCTGAGTTGAAGAGAAGCAAGGACAGCTCGACGTTAATTTCAATGCTCTCCTTCTCTCAGATTTTCCGAATTCCTCGTTGATGCATGCTTCTTGAGGGCAATGCTGGATCAGCTCGACCTAGACGTGTGTCCCACAAATCACTACTAGCTGCCTGAATCCAATGTCGCTTCTCTCACTTCCTCAAATCAAACTTTTCGCATAATTCATACGATGATCTCTTATCCCATGATCAACTTGAACAGTAGTGCATTTTCCCGCTTTTCGGAATACGTCAACATTCCTCTTCATTGCTGTATACTGCAAGCAAATACTCACTCTTCAGTGTCCGTTGACGAAACACACCTTCAGAATTCCACTGCTATCCACTGTCGATCAAACGAATTTCAATGTTCTTTTTCTTAATTTTTGCTGTTGATCTATTTTTAATTCCTTTAAATAGTGTTCTTCTCTTTTGGATTGTCATCTACCGCTATTTCATCATATCATTTTGACATGCAACGCAATATCGATGTCAGTGGTTAATGTTTCAGTTTCGTTTTCTGCATAGCAACAAATCTCATCTTAACTTTAATATTTCTATGACTGTATTTTGCTTTGTCTGTTTGGACCAACTTTAAGAAGCCTCATTTGTGTGTCCGAAAGAAGCTAGTTCAGTCAGTGTCCCTACCTTTGCCGCCTACGTTTGAAAGATCTTCAACTTTCTGAAG
>OX235271.1:9685958-9786015 GCA_944472155.2 Trichobilharzia szidati | reverse complement strand
ACTACACAGGTCAGTCAAACTAGTAGATCGCGGGGGAATCAGATTGTCGGAACACAAGAATTTAGCTAAGGTGAGAATGGTTGGCCCTGCCCTTAAAGACAGATGAGTAATTTAGAAAAGAGCTCAACAGTTGTACTGAATGCATTAACACACAATCATACAGTAGGTTATGACAGAGTCAAAATTGTAAGAAGTAATCTAGGTGGGTGGAGATACAAAGAGGTTGATTACTGAATCTCTGTTCATCCAGTCTACACCCAACACAACACATGCAATAAGAATGACTCATCACTCATACCGGAAATGTGGAAAATACTACTACCAATCAAATCAAACGATGGAAAATAATGAAATTATGTAAACGAAGTTAGAATGTTGTGTGAGTAGTGCCTTGATACGGTTATAAGCGGCAATAAATTGTGCTCGAAACTTGGTCATCAGTTAATATTACTCGATAACACTATGAGACTTTATCAAAATAAAATTTTACCCGTAATTGAATTATACTCTACCACAGTGCACAAGTTTTATTCTTATATCTATTTACTTTATATCTGGGTTGAGTGTGAATATGATGACAGATAAAACTAGTGAACAGAAAGTACGCTAAACGCAGAACAAGATTAATTCAGTTCCCATCCTTGAATCAAGTCAAGCTGTCCCGGATCAGCCTAGCGCTGTTGCAACCCAATTATCCATGCCTAGCATGTCCATCCCCCCTTGTTCAATGAACTGTGTGTGTTTTTACATCGATCCGTTTAGTCAGACCGTTGAACTCATGACCCAATCAGGGCATTTTTGTGAACTGTTATTTTTACTGACCCATGTCTTACTTTGTACTATTCTGTCGAGTTCATCTTATTTATTGATCTTCATCTGCATCAGCCTACCTGGTTAAGTAGCCAATTAAATTCTTTGTGCCTATGCTCTGTATATCTCTTAACCGCTCTCTGTTCTATGCCCTGCCTTACTTGGGTTCATTCTTCTACTGACTGCTTACCTGAACGAACGTGTCTGATTCCGGCTAGTTCGCAATTTTGGCTTTAACGTTATTCCTCTCTGATAGCGGTACCTTGCTTTCTGTTAAGAGTTGTGCTTTGTACTCTTGAAACCGTTAAGTACTGTAAGCGCAATATCGCTTGAAATTAAGTCACGCGTAGAAACAGTGACCGGCTTCTTGTTTGTTCTGGACCGGGATAGCCTTTATCTATGCGTGACCTAATTTCAAGCGATATTGCGCTTACATACAGATTACTTTGAAAACGTTGTTAGGACACCTACCTTACTTGTGTTTAGTCCTAGGCAAACCAATGTGAAGAACCATGGTGAAAGCTGAATGTTAGGAGAAAAAAGACATAAAGAGTGGGAATATATTTCACTGAAAAGTTGGTTAAGAATCCATGCTAATTACAAAACCTGCCATAGTCAAGGACTACTGAGTTTGATTCATATCGAACTCGACATTGAACTATGCTGATCAAATTGCCACAGTGTCAATAAAGTCAAGCACATTTCGCCTAAAATGATTAGATTCTGGCAAATTTCCAATGTATCATCTGCCTAATGGCGATACAAAGGATGCAAATATATATATATACGAGTGAACCACGAGACAGTAATTCTACTGCGAGATTTCCTAGGAGTTCTAGAAAAGCATGAAGTCATCTAAGGTATAAAAATATCATTATTTTATTATGATTATTCCCTTGCGTTCCCAGTGGAACATAGGGCTTCAGCAACACATCTCCAGCCTGTTATGTTTTCTACCGTCCTCTTCAACTGCGACCATGATTGACCGAACTCTGTCATATCTTTCTCACACGATCTCCTCCATGTCAACTTCGTAGCGAAGACCCACTCGTCGCTTCCCAACAGGATCCCACTCGAAGGTCTTGCATGCGATGTCATTTGATGAACTCCTCAATGTATACTTCATCTATCTTCACTTTCTTCTACATATTTGTTGTGCGACCGGCTGTTAATTGGTTTGTCCCCATAATTTCTTGTTGCTAATTCTCACCGGCTGACCATTTTATCTTCAGTATGGAGGCAGCCAGTGGAGGTAGCATCTGTCGATGAATCTCTGCAACAGGCTGTTGAAAATCCTCTTCGTTATACACAGGTCAAATTTCTGACCTGTATAGAAGAACTGACTGATTTGACGTTAGCGTTGAAAATCCTAATCTTGTTCTTTATGCTGTGAGGGAGTGCAGACGATTTCCAAACTGGTTTCAGATTAATGAAGGTATATCTTGCCTTTCCGGTTTTGTTCAGTCTCGACAACTTCATCTGTGCGTGTTCCTGCAGTTGGAGCAATGCTTCCTAATTAACTGAAGGACGTAACCTCTGTTAAATCTCGTCCGTTGATGATGACTGGTGCTGGTTGTTTTTGTTGCAGTTCATTGGTTATGTTCACCTGCAATCCTGTTTTCCCTGCCTCTTCAGTCAGTTTGTTGGTTTTTCTTGCAAGTCTTCGAATTTGTGTGACATTAGGTATATATAATCTGCGAAATTCATATCTTCTAGAGTCTTCTCATCGGTTGTCCAGTGTATTCCTAAATCCTCGCCCCCAACAGTCTGACGCATAATCCAGTCCACCACAATTAGGAATACCATCGATGATAATAAACAGCCAGTCTTGTCTTATTCCTGTATTTACTTCGAACGCCTCACTGAGTTTTCCGTTGTGGATCACCTAACACGTGGCACTGTCATATAGTCAGTTGTTGAAGGAGGTTGACAAAGACTTGAGGTACGTCGTAATGTTGAAGTAGTTTCCAAATTACTGCTCGGTCAACACAGTCGAAGGCTTTTTCAAGATCAATGAAGTTGAAGCAGAGGCTTGACTGCCATTCTATCCTTTATACTGTGATGACGATGCGTAGAGTAGCGATTTGATAATCACATGATTTGCCTTTCCTGAATCGAGCTTCCTGATGGCTGTCAGATTTCTGTATCCAGTGCATCCTTCATTCTCTCCAGGATGATGCGACTTAGTACTTTACTTGGCGTGGACAAAAGCATTATTCCACACCAGTTCTTGCAGAGTGAGGCCTAAGTCGCCCTTCTTTGGCAGTTTGATGAGGTAGCTCTTCTCCCGGTATTAAAATATTAGGGAGACATATCACAACTTCAGTCAGAAGATTAATTATAATAAAAGCTTTATTCCAAACAGTATTTGTGGTACAGGTATGGAATTTTCAGCTTGCATGACAGTATTGCAACTAATTACCTCATAAAATTTTAAAAGATTTTAAAAATAAAAAGCAACAACAACAAAAAGAGAAAAAGAGAAATAAAAGAAATAAGAAAGAACAGCATTGCATTCACATATTTAAACAATGCACCACAGGGTATGAAATATAAAATTAGTGTGTAATAGAATATGTTAGCAACAATATAATCGTAACAAAGAAAGGAGAACAAAGGCTAATGGGAACTATTTGTCAGAGTGCCGCAGTAAGTTGATCGTGTCATACCTAACGGATTTCTCATCACATAATAACTGTGCCAGATAAGGTATTGTGAAGTTTTTGTACTTGGTGGTTCTGGCATATAGCCTCCTATAGTTACTTCTAGTTCTACCAGATGAAATGCAAGGAGAGAGCTGCGTATAGAGAGGGTGTTCGGGGTCTGACAATATAGAATTCGCTAGTTTCTTACATGACATTATATGTCTATCCACAATGGTGTTAACCACTTGGTTTAACGAAATCCCACTTGCCCTACTAACAGCTTTTAGTGCTGTACACAGCGAAGCAAAGTCCTTCTCAAGTAGTCCAGGAAAGATTAATGGGGAGCAGTAAAGAGGGATGGTTAGAATACAAGAGTTGACAAACTGAGAAAGCAAAGACTGCTTTATACCAGACTGCCTTAACCTCCTAACGTAGAACGTTAAGCGAAACATCTTTCTAGTAACTAGCAAGATGTGAGAGGACCAGGAAAGATCGGAGGAAATACTAAGTCCAAGGTACTTGACATGAGATGTAGTTTCAACCTCTATGCCGGCAATGATAGTGGGACCATGTGAGCTAGTTAGTTGTTGTAGGTCACGTTTTCGTCTGAAAGTGAAATTTAATACCTGACATTTAGACGGATTCAGCTTGAAACCGTTTGAAGAGGATCACTGACTAATTTCCGACAGAAAGTTATTTAATTTGGAACAGTCTGACTGAGAGTTGACAGGCATGGAAACAGAGAGGTCATCAGCATACTTGACAAAATTTGCTCCATCAGAATGGGGCAAGTCATGTAAGAAAAAAGAAAACAGAAAAGGAGAAAGAACAGCACCTTGAGGAACACCAGCTAAAGTAGGTGAGGTAGTGGAGGACTTTCCATTGTAGACGGTGTACTTCTTCCTATCAGAAAAATAGGAATGCAACCACTTATTTGTCCAACTCTGAGTCTGTGTTGCAGCAAGCTTACTTAGCAAGAGGGACCTAGGTACAGAGTCAAATGCAGATGTGTAATCAAGGAAGGCACACCGAACATATTTGGCTCCTCTATCCAAACTAGAGACTATATTATGATGTAGAACAACAGCGGCATCTAAGGTACACCTACTATGTTTATAAGGTGTGCCTTAGATGCTGCTGTTGTTCTATATCACCTATATATATGTATATATATATATCACCTTTATTACCTATAAGGACAAATGGATCTCAAGGATCAGCTTCACGTACGCAATAAGAAGAAGTACACAATAATCAGCCAACTGAAACGACTCACTAGACCACACTGAGAAGAACACTTAATTTGGAAAAGAGGTAAAAGGTGTATTATTATAACAACAAGAGACAAAGATGTAGGCAATGAGATTTAAGGAACAAGTTCACTGTCTCATCATTTGTATTTAATACATCTACCCAATTTATACCATAAATAATTCATTACATTCACGTGACCCGTGTCTACAACGCGATAGAAAGAAATACCGTTATATATACAAACTTATTTCTTAAGTCTAACATGTTAAAGCATTTAAATTCGCTCCTAAGTTCAATATCTCCTTAATTTAATAAAACAAAATAATTCGATATTATCAGGGTCACGCAAAATACAAATAAACATCAAATGATAATGTTAGCTGAAAAAGATAAGAATTAAATAATGAACAATGAATTAAAAATGGAACTAGTGAATTGTCGAACCTGGATAGATAATCGTACGCAATTTTCAACATTGCGTGAGGAATATTATCGAGGAATTGTTTCTAAAGCACAAGCTTTCAAATACGAGGATACTGTTCATAAGAGAAAGACACTGATGAGATACAGATATAACGTTTCTTTTGAAAACAATCTAGGAGGTGAACAAATGCAGTGAAAACAGACTTCATGGCTAGTAATTATAGGGCAATTTGAATGGCAATCAAACCTCTACCTCAACTTTATACAATTTGAGAAGGCCTTCGACAGCACTGACCGCGAAGTAATTTGGAAACTACTCAAGTACTACGGCGTACCCCAAATATTCATCAACCTTATTCAACACAAGTACGACAACGGCACATGTCAAGTAGTCCACGACGAAATACTCAGCGAGGCGTTTGGAGTAAACACAGGAGTCAGACAAAGGTGCTTATAATCACCAATGATATTCCTAATTGTGGTGGACTGGATTATGCGTCAAAGAGTGGGAAACGAGAAAACAGGGATATCCTGGACCAACGTGAAGAACCTAGGAGACCTGGATTTCGCGCGTGGATGATTTATGTTTGATGTCACACAAAATCGAAGACTTACAAGCGAAAATCGACAAATTGGTCGAAAAGACAGCAAAGACAGAGTTCCAGATGAACAAAGACAAGACGGAGGTTATGGAAATAACCAACCAACAACAACAACAACAGCAGCAGCAACATCCAGCGCCAATCACCATCAACTGGAGGGATTTGAAAGAGGTTACTTCATTCACTCACTGATCTAGGGAGCACTGTCTCAACTACACGAGGAACGGATGAGGATGTCAAATCCAGAATCGGAGAGGCGAGAAACGCATTCATCAACCTGAAACCAATCTGGAAATCTTCGTCACTCACTCAGCCTGCATCAACAACAAAGTGATTCGGATTTTCAATACAAACGTCAAGTCAGTCAGTTCTTCTATACGGATGGATCAGAAAATTGGCGGGTCACAAAGAATATTTCCAACAGCCTGTTGCAGACCTTTATCAACAGCTGTCTTCGTTCTATAATGAAGATCAGATGGCAGCCGGAAAGAATCACCAACAAGAAACTGTGGGAACAGACAAAACAAGAACGAATCGCTCAACAAATATGCAGGAGAAAGTGGAGATGGATTGGACACTCGCTGAGGAGGCCGCTGGGTGACATCGCGCGTCAGACGAGTGTGACGTCGAAGGGTGACATGGAGGAGATCGTGGTCTAACATGGTGAAAAGTACAGCAGAAGACAGAAGCAAGTGGAGACGTGAAAATGAAGCCCTATGTTAAACTAGGAACCCAAGGGAACAATAATATAATAATAATAATTTGAAAGTGACTTTTCTAAACAACGTTTCGCAATGCAGTGTAACCACTATCGTTCATGTGTGGTAGCGGTAGCTTAGACTATATACTTATAGGAAAGGCTTACTGACTTTAGTATTTGGCTGTTACATTTCCGAATCCCGCTACACAAGCCTGAGTGTAATTCATTCGTTGTTGTCAGCTGCTCGCAAACAACAGGTTTGACTCGCAGACGTGTTTACGAAAAATCTATCTGAAGTTGTTAGGTTGTAAATAATTGGGAAACTAGCTTGAACATAAAATTTTATCTTGAGCTGACATTGGTTAGAGAGCCATCGGGAAACCTCCAGAGATTGCCAGACAACCAGCTGTTTCGTCCTAGTTTCTAACACTTTACGAGAGGAGATCGGACCCAGAGGGTAAACTCATAGAAAATTCGGTTAATAAGTCTCAGTCAAGCCATAAATTCCAACTTCTGCCAATTCACGATAAAGCACGATAATGATGCCCTATAACCAATTTATTCCCTGCAAACCAGCTCTTAAATATCAATCTAATGCTCACTGGTGACTAGCCCTATTCAGCTACGTAGTTACATAGGTTCCAGTGAGGAATCGTGACCATTGGTGTACAGCAGGTCAGTTGTGAGAATAAATACTCATCACTGATGACACTGGCTAGTGACAGTCGCGCTAATTCTCAGTCAGACTGTTTCAAATTAAATAGCTTCCTCTCCGACATCAGTCAGTGGTCTAAACTAAATGGTCTCATGCCGAATCCCTCAAAATGCCAGATTACTGACTTCTCCTGCAGGCACAAACGAGATCTACAAACGCTAGTAAGTACTCATGAAGCATACTGCATGGAGGGGACTAAAATTGAAACTAAATCTAATGCAAAATACATCGATTTACTTCCATCTTCCAACCTTACTTGGACATCTCATATCCTAACGATTTCTAAGAAAGTGTCCTGACTAACCTACTATATTAAGAAACTTAGACAATCTGGAATCACCCAACCTCTACTTTCACAATTTGTCAACTCTTGTATCTTACCTATTCTCTTTTACAGGTCCTCGTTAGTCTTTCCTGGGCTACTGAGAAAGGACTATGCCATCCTGAGAACGATGTTGAAGGTAGTTACTTAGTAGGACTAGTGGTGCAAAACTCAGTCAGCTCGTCACTATATTAGTTGAAAGGCATCTGAATACATGGGAAAAATCGTCTAAAACCATACTCTCAGTCCCCCAACACCCCCTATTCTATTCCAAACTCCCGCCTTGTATCTCATCAAGTAGAACCAGAAATCAGTATAAAATAATCTATGCTCGTACAACCAAGTACAGGAACTCAGCGATACCATACTTGGCCCGTGTTCTAAGTGACAGAGACAATGTTAAACGCGAAACCTATGACTTGCTTCGTTGTTAATAACATAATTTTAGCCTCTTTTATTTCTCTCTTATTTTGTATTCTATAGTGAACTCCTTCTTAAACATACATAGCTACCTAAATTAATAACATTGACTTACTTTTTTGTACTTTACTCTATTTCCTTCTTTTGTGTATCTACTGGTTCCGACTATATTAACACTATGAGTAGTATAAAATTGTCCTGTCATTAACCATCACGTAATCATTACTTTTTGTGGTTGCTTTTTTTCTTATTTTTTATTTTCTTCGTCAATATTAACTGACAATCATTGGTTGTGAAAGACATTATCACCATCTTAAAATTTTGTATTATTCACGATTACTCACACTACCACTTCAAACACTGCATTAGACCTGACAATAAAAAACAAAACAACAACCCTGAAATGTTACTTTATGAATGTTTAGAGTTGTTTCAACCAAATTAACTGATCATCTTGGCGATAAGCATTCCTTAATATCACTACATAACTTCTTGAATGACTATAGCTTTACTGTCACCATGCATAATCATATCATAGCTTCCACTACACAATACTGAGTTATTTTTTTCTTTCTACTTCTTGGTATTTTTTTCGCATTTCTTTTTATTGTTTTTGTGTTTATTTTTGTTGTTGCCTTTATATTTATTTTTTTGAAATACTCCTTTTAAATGTTAAATAGTAAAAATTAGATGCAAATATTGTACATATGTGCTGAAAATTCCATATTGTACCACTAGTACTGTTTCTGGAATAAAGGAAATTATTAGTATTATATCGTGAGTTGGCTAACGTTGGAGTTTTTGGGCTCGCCACTGGATCGATTCCCAGTGGCTTATTGGACTGCAAGGTGACCTTGTAATCGGAAGGTCCTAGGTTTGAACCTCCCTTGGTGGGTGCGTAGAGAAGAGATTTCAAAACCAAAACGAAATAGTTGCTGTTCAGCTCTCTTGTTGTAGGTTTTCCAATGATTCACTAACCGATTTCAACTTATGAGGATGCCTACAAAAAAAAACTTGAATATAGCCTATATATATAAATAAATAAATAATAATAAATAAAAAATAGCAAATAATACCGATTCACTGTGTGATATATCTAATAAACAAACTAATATGGAATTACTTACTGCCAAAGTGCCCAAGTTTTACACATATAATAATATGACTTATGGTCTTCCTGTACGAAGTCTTATCAATAAACTCACTCGACTTTCACAAACTGAAGCAAGATATGAAAATCCTCGTATTTTCAACATCCAATGCCTGAAAAATGCAATCAATCCTAAAAATCTACGTCTACGAGCTTCAGTTCCAACGGACAGAGTTAGAAGGAGAATAGAAGGCCTACAAAAATTATGCCTGAAAGAAAAGATCCACAGAATCGTTAAAAAGTTGTAACATATCAGATCTGAAATTGAGCAATTAAAACAAAAGCTAAAAGGAATATTTGCCAATGTAGATTATGGTCGTATAACACAATCCTCCAGCAATGCAAAATAAGCAAATTTCAAAAAGTCAAAAAATACTCAAATCAAAAATTCAACAAATTATTAGAAGAGAAATCTTCATCTCAGAATGATTAAGTCAACAATACAAAGTCAACGACGATCGATGAATCAAAGTGGGTTATCAATCTCTAGACACATATATTAAGTCCTACGGAAATAAGTGTATTAGAAAAGGGACTAAATTTCAATGTATCAGTAGACAAGCTGAAACCTGAGGATTTCAACCCTAAAATAGAAATAGCACTAAGTGGGATAGACAAAACAACGGCTGATGAACTACCGGCACAATGTGCACTGACATTAAAACGACAAAAATGTGTAAAGCCTAACCTGACAAAACAAGAGATAGAAGCCATGAAACACCTTGAGAATAACAAGGATATATTTATCACAAAGTCAGACAAAAGAAATCCAGTAAATAATACTGTTTCACTGTGTGATATATGTAATAAACAAACTAATATGGAATAGACACGGGACAAAGAGAACTCTTTCTCATAAATTCATCATCATGTTCTACAATTATATATACATTATAATGAATGAATGAATTAGTCTTATGAACGACATCAATGTTTAAATAACATAAAATCAATAATATTGATAGATTAAAGCTGAACAGCATCAACATAAAATAAGCTGAATGTCAGAAGAATTATGAAAGATAATAGTACAAATTCATGAGCTAATAGTTTCTACTGAGGGCCAGGGCAGTGGTAGGAGCTGGACTTGCTTCTTTTGAACACAGAGCACTGGTTGTTTGAGGCGAATTGCAATAGCCTCTGCTGTTTGGAGCATGCGGTGCTTCGACGATTTTGGTAATTCGTTAGGCACCCGGTAGATGATGATAGAGAAGGATTCTTCTACGCTGGCTTTGTGACCGGTTTGCACCAGATGGTCTAATATCGAGCTGTTAATACTTTTAACTACACCTTTACTTAGCCATAGTGGGATATGTTCTCGAGCACGAAAAATCAAGTTCCTATAGCAACAACGGCCAACATAACTCGCTCCACGAGCGCAGTTGAATTGATAGATACAATTTGAAGTTGCTAGTCTAGGTATTTCATCTTTCAGTCGATGAATCACCATCGGTCGTGTAGAGAATAATACGTGTAGTTGATATAAAAAAACGTGTAGTTCGCCAGCATTTAAAGTTCTTAGAACTGATTTTCTTAATTTCTTCGTAATTATCTCGCTTAGTATATCGCCCATGAATTGTAGTCGTATATATAAAGGCTTCTTGTTTACAGACAGTGAGCAGTCCTTTTCCGCTTTCTTTGTCATGTGTTTCTCGATAAATTCGTCAGGATAATTTCCATTAGATCCTAAAAAACGTACGTCTACAATTATAGTAGTGTTGAATTAAATAAGGCGCAACTTGAAGTACTTTTCCTTGGCCTTCGATTTTGTCATAGACCGAAACGAGTTAATCACTTAGAAACTGATACTGAATTTGAAAACCTACTTAGTCAAACAAGAGATCTAGCTGCATCATCCACCTCCGAAGTAGAACGCTTCAAATCCAGTCTAGTGGATTGTTGTTAACAATACAAAAACCTCAAATGCGACAGTAATATTCATATAACATTGGGTGAAAAGAGATGATATCTGCAGTTAAGGTGGCCCTACAAGTCAATAAGGTTCATTGACAAGCAATACTACCTAGCTGAGCAGGGTAAAATGAGTAGAGCTGAGGAGAGTCGATCTCTTAATCCAACGATTCAAACCTGCATATAAATTTGTCTTCTTAATAACTTGAAAACATTCAGATTCTAGGATGTCTCTGAATGCAAACGTTTGAGCAGACCACATGGGCGCACTTCATTTTTAAATATAAGTCAGACGATGATTGAAAAGTGGAATAAAAAGATAAAAATCCGACTGACAGAATACAAACTAAAAAAATAAAATGGACACTCATATTTTTGGGATTATCATACACAAGAATGCTCGTACAATCAATACAGGAACTCAACGATACCATACTTGACCTGTGTTCTAAGTGACAGAGAAAATGTTAAGCGCGAAACTTATGACATGCTTTGTTGTTAACAACATAATTTTAGGCTCTTTTATTTCTCTCTTATTTTGTATTCTATAGTGAACTCCTTCTTAAACATACTTAGCTACCTCAATTATTAACATTGGCTTCCTTTTTTGTACTTTACTACATTCCTTCTTTTGTGTATCTACTGGTTCCGACTATATTAGCACTGTGAGTATTACAAAATTGTCCTGTCATTAACCATCATGTAATTATTAGTTCTGTGGTTGTTGTTGTTGTTGTTCTTTTTTTTTCGACAATATTAACTGACAATCTTGGTTGTGAATGCCATCATCTCCATCTTAAAATTTTGTATTATGCAGGATTACTCGCACTACCACTACAAACACCGCATTAGACCTGACAATAAAAAACAAAACAACAACCATGAAATGTTATTTTATGATTGTTTGGAGTTGCTTCAACCAAATTAACTGACCATCTTGGCGATAAACATTCTTAAATATCATTTCATAACTTCTTGTATGATTATAGCTTTACTGTCACCATGCACAATCACATCATTTCTTCCACTACCCAATTCTGAGATATTATTATATGCTGTTTATTTTCCTTTCTACTTCTTGGTATTTTTTCGCATTTTTTAAATTGTTTTTGTGTTTTTCGTCCTTTTTTCGCTGTTGTTGTCTTTATATTTATATTTTTTGAAATACTCCTTTTAAATGTTGGATAAAATTAGATGCAAATATTGTAGATATGTGCTGAAAATTCCACACTGTACCACTAGTACTGTTTCTGGAATAAAGGAAATTATTATTATATGTTTAAATAGATATACAATGTAGTTGAGCATTCAGGGTGATTACAAATGGTTGACAACTTCTTATTGATTTGCACGGGAACTGAGCATTACCCACAAACACTAAAATGAAATGATAACTTCGAAAGAAGTTCAGAGTGCGGTGGCTAAACATGTGGAGCACCAGACTAACCATTTGGAGGCAGCTGGTTCAAATTCATCGGTGAGCCATTTCTCCAATTCACGTTCAGCCAATACCGGATACGTCAGTAATAGCTCGAAAAGACCAAGACGACCTAAGATCCTCACACAATCTGTTGCTGTATAGAATCACTATAATTATTAATTCAACACCACGCAGTGCCGCAACTCTTTATCAATTTCATTCGATATCTGTTTGGCAATAATTCATGTCAAGTGATCCACAATGGAAACATCATAAAGGCCTTTGAATTGATCACAGGAGTAAGATTATTTTTTATTTTTGATTACAGCTTGATTCCACACCGTATTTTTTGGTACAGGTATGGAATTTTCAGCATGTGATATCGGTAGCCCAAATTTCGCAGGCCGACCATAGATATCAGGTGTGCATCGGCAGGGGATCGAACCCCGGAACATGTGCATGGTCAACGAGAGTCCTGACCATTGTGCCACCGACGCACAAGATAAGACTACTTGCGTCTTATTACCGATGATATTCCTAACTGCAATGGAGTGGATTATGTGGAAGGCTGTGTGGGGGGGGGGAGCGAGAAGATAGGAATACACTGGACGTATCAGAAGACTCTAGAAGACCTTGATTTCGTGGAGGATTTATGTTTAATGTCATGAAAATTCAAAAGATCTACAGGAGGAAACCAACAAACTGGAAGAAGAGATAGGCAGAGGATAGATGACGTAAATTGAAAAAAGTAAAGATAGGGGTGACGATGATACTTAATCAACAATAACACACTACAATCACCAACGATTACAGACATTCGGAGGAAGCCAGAGCTTTCACTTATTTAGGCAGCATCGTTTCAGCTACACGCGTGATAAATGAAGATTTGAAGGCTGGGATCAAATTAGCAAGTGGGAAATTCAGTACTCTGAAATAAATATGGAAATCTGCTCTAAGCATATAAAACAAAATTGCCGTTTTCAACACCCAAATAAAGTCAGTCACTTTTTCTGTACAGTTCAGAAACTTGGCCAGCACGTCATGAAAAGCATTTATAGCAGGCTACTGGAAACGTTTATCAACAGCTGACTTCAGTGGATCTACGCTGAAGATCAGATGGACAGCTGGCCAGAAAGAGTGACGAGACACTATGTGAACAAACCGACCAAGAATATGCAGAAGAAAATGACGATGCATTGTGTATAAGCTGAGGAGACTGCTGAGTTGACATCACATGGTTGTCCATTGTTCGACTGGAAGCCGATTAAGAGGGGATGAAAAGTGCTATGTGTCCGCGAATAACACAAAGGAGATTGTGTGAGCATAAGATGAGAGACTATAGGCAATTGTGTGCCCAACTAAAGAGAACTGGGGAGAACAAGGTGCTGTTGAGGCCCCATTTTTCACTTGAAATCCATGGAAATGACTATAACCTTCCAGATTTTGAATAAAGCAAGAAAAACGGTGTGGTTTGTGCAGAATAATATGGTACCATCATTGCTTATTTCGTTGACTTCTCACCAACTGTGTGCGTGCAGCCTAAATAAACTATTAAGATTTTGCACAGAAATATTTTTAACACATTTGCAAATTTTACATGACGTCAGATGACAGGTGTTTCTGGACTTAGTGAAGAGTGTTCAAAAGATTTAGCCTTTGCAGCTTTTGCACAGTGAGTTCAAGTTTAAACAAAGTAAGTGTATGCATGTGTTATGGTAAAGTAGTTACGTAACAAAGACAAGAGATGTGTAGGATGATGAGTGACTAATAATAATAATATTAATAATTTGCTTTATTCCAGAAACAGTGCTAGTGGTACAGAGTGGAATTTTCAGCACATATCTACAATATTTGCATCTAATTTTATTCAACGTATAAAAGGAGCATTTCAAAAAAATAAATATATAGACAACATCAAAAAACACGAAGAACACAAAAATGATTAAAAATAATGCGAAAAAATACCAAGAAGTAGAAAGGAAAATAAATAACATAATAAATAATATTTCAGTATTGGGTAGTAGAAGCTATGATATGATTATGCATGGTGACTGTAAAGCTATAATAATACAAAAAGTTATGAAATGATATTTAAGAATGTTTATCGCCAAGATGATCAGTTAATTTGGTTCAAACAACACTAAACAATCATAAAATAACATTTCAGGCTTGTTGTTTTGTTTTTTATTGTCAGGTCTAATGTGGTGTTTGTAGTGGTAGTGTGAGTAATCCTGCATAATACAAAATTTTAAGATTGTGATAATGGCTTTCACAACCAAGATTGTCAGTTAAATATTGCCGAACAAAAAACAGCCACAAAACTAAAAATTACATGATGGTTAATGACAGGACAATTTGGTAATATTCATAGTGCTAATATAGTCGGAACCAGTAGATACACAAAAGAAGGAATATAGGAAAGTACAAAAAGGTAAGCCAATGTTAATAATTTAGGTAGCTAAGTATGTTTAAAGAGGAGTTCACTATAGAATACAAAATAAGAGAGAAATGAAAGAGCCTAAAATTATGTTATTAATAACAATGGAAGTCATAGGTTTCGCGCTTAACATTGTCTCTGTCACTTAGAACACGGGCCAAATATGGTATCGTTGAGTTCCTGTACTTGATTGTACGAGCAAAAATTATTTTATACTGATTTCTGGTTCTACTTGATGTGATACAAGGCAAGAGTTGGGAATAGAGGGGGTGTTTGGGGGTCGGAGAGTATGGCTTCAGACCATTTGTCGCATGTATTCAGATGCCTTTCAACTAATATAGTGACGAGCTGACTGAGTTTTACAACACTAGTCCTACGAACGACGTTCAACATCCTTCTCAGGATGGTAAAGTCCTTTTTCAGTAGCCCAGGAAAGACTCGCGGGGAGCAGTAAAGTAGAATAGGTAAGATACACGAGTTGACAAATTGTGAAAGTAGAGGTTGGGTGATTCCAGATTGCCTAAGTTTCTTAATGTGGTAGGTTAGACAGAACACTTTCTTAGAAATCGTTAGGATATGAGATGTCTAAGTAATGTTGGAAGATAGAACTAGACCGAGGTATTTTTCATTAGACTTAGTTTTAATTTTAGTCCCCTCAATGCAACAGGCTTCATGAGTACTTACTAGTGTTTGTAGGTCTCGTTTATGCTTAAGGGAGAAGTCAATAGTCTGGCATTTTGAGGGATTCAGCTTGAGACCATTTAGTTTAGACCACTGACTGATGTCCAACAGGAAGCTATTCAATTTGATACAGTCTGACTGAGACCTAATGGGAAACGATATAGACAGTTCATCTACATATTTGAAGAAGTTGATTTCGTCTGAGAGAGGTAAATCATGTAAGAAGGAGGAAAAGAGAAACGGATGACATTGGGTGACAATATGCTGTACTGAGCTCAAATCAAATCAAGGAAACAAGAGATAAGCGAAATTACACTGTGTATCAAGGGGGGTGCGATTAAACGCAAAGATTGCGCAACCAAGTGAAAGAGACAATAAAGACACTCAGGTACCATGGCAAAGGTAGACTTATAACTTCTTCTTTCTGAACCCATAAATTAGGTTTCAGGCATTTGATAGAGATTGCTTCGGCAAACTTGAGGAGAATTGAGCTTATTTGTCTTTTGAGAATTTTAAGGGATTTCGCGATTTCCACCTCATGACCTGTATCCACATTAGTAAGTAATCACTTTCCGATGGGAGACGAAAAGTTCCGTGATGGCTACTGCTTGATCTGTTAACCATTTGACGGAATTCATGGCTCAGAAAAACAAAATCACTAACCAAACGACTACTGGTTTAGATTTTTGTGTGGCTTGGGTTTCTATTTCATCTCTGACCATCATTATCCATCACAGGTGAAGTTATCCAGGGTAGCCTAGCAAAAACACTTCATGAAATAGCATTTTTTTTCAAAATATATGCTGACAACCTACAGAAATATTGTCTCACTTACACTGGATTTTTCTAAAATGTTTGCTCTTACATAACAATACTAATTAGACCCTTCAAGTAACGAACAAATCAAAAGTCATTCAAAGCTAACACCAAAATCTAGAACACATAATTCTTATTCTTATCTTAATTCAAATGTTCAAGTGTTCAATGTCTTCATTATTCAATGTTCAATAGAAATGATAAATAGTTGAATGGATAAATCCTTTCTGAAAAAGAATATTAGTAAAAGGAAACGAAAACAAAATAATAAAAAAGATATAGTCATTTCGTTCGCCTATTACTACTTATCTTTTAATCCTTTTATTGTAAAACATTCATTCGTTTATCTCTTTGTGATATTCATGCAACAAGGGTATTCGTTTTATTTGTTTTTCGCGGTTCGTTGGTTTGTTCAATTGTTTCAATATCAAGGTATAACAGCTACATTTTGGTTTGTTTTCTGCTTGTTTGTTGCAATAAAAAAAACTAAAAAGAACTTTAACTATCGCAGAAATTTTCTTTTCTTCCTATCAAAGTGTAAACATTTTAGTGTTCTGATATCATGTTTTAGGCAGGTTATTTTTGTTTAAATGATGACAATTTATTGGAGATATCAGAAACGAATTATGTATGCAGAAATGCTTGAAGTTATTATTCAGATAAGAAGAACAATTAGAATGTTGATTTATGCATGTTTACTTAATTATCACTTGAAACGGTTTTACATGAGAAGAATTTAATCAGCTAGGAATAAATTGTAGTATAGCGATTATCAAGGTTGCCATCCAAGCAGTCGATCCAGGTTTGACTCTCGGTGGTGGTACAGCGGTAGAATGCTCGCCGACCACGCACATAGTCCGGGGTCCGATCTCCGACCGACGAACTGCTTTATCTTGCTAAGCCAGTAATAATACTGGTAAAGAGGGAAGGTTGAGCATGAGGCTAGTAACCCCATCCCGTGAAAATAAACACCACTGCTACTGAAACTTCAAGCCTCTAGTTTGAGGCCCTATGTTCCACTAGGAACGTAAGGGGAAAAAAACTTGCAAAATATAAAATCTGAAATTCCTGAATGTGATAGACTGGATGGTGTGGAAAGCTGTGGGTGGGAAGCAAGAAAATAGGAATATGCTGGAACACCGATAAGAAGATTCTAGAAGATCTGGATTTCGCGCGCTGATGACCCATGTCTAATGTCACAAAAACTCGAGACTTTTAGGCGAAAATCAATAAACTGACAGAAGAGACTGACTGCGGAGGCAGGACTACAAGAGAGCATAGAGAAGACGGAGGTGAAGAGGATAACCAACCAACAGCAATAACAACAAAACCACCACTGATCATCATTAACGTGATAGATTCTGCAGGGGTTACTTCCTTCACTTTTCTAGGAAGCACGGTTTCAACCACAGTTGGTGAAATGGATGAAGATGATAAAGCCAGCCAGAATCAGGAAAGCAAGATACGCCTTCATCAACCTGAAACCAGTCTGGAAATCTTCTACACTCAGCATAAGAAACATGATTTGGATTTTCAACACCGGTGTGAAGTCAGTCAATTCTTCTTTTTGTGTAAGACACTTTACTATCGCTTCACGAAAAGAATTTCCAACAGGCTCCTTCGCCTTCACCGGCTTCACAATGAAAATCAAGTGGCCAGCAGGAGAGAATTAGCAACAAGGAACTCTACAGTGTAACATACTAACCAAGAATCTATTGTCCAACGAATATGTAGGAGAAAATCGAGGGCACCATCGAATGACATCGCGTCCAGTGCAGGCGATTGCTCAAGAAGAAGCTGGGTGGGAAGAGACAAGGAGGTTGTTCTAGCGTGACGTGGGGGACATTGTGTGATGATGAGTAGATGATAGATTGTGGCCAATCACTTACCCAGTTGAAGAAGACAGCAGAAACTAGAGCGAGATGGAGATGTGTTGTTGAAGCACTATGCCTCACTTGGAAACAAAGAGAACAATAGTAATAATATAACAACTCAGCATCCGCTTTGAAGTGAAATATCCTGTGAAATATGATTTTGTTCTATTCATAGTTTTTTGATTATAGCTTGATCCCAAACGGTATTTTTGGCACAAGTATGGAATTTTCAGCATTTGATTTCAGTGGTGCAAATTTTGCAGGCCAACCATTGATATCAGGTGTGCCTCAGCAGGGGAGCGAACTCCGGCCCATGCATATGATCGGTGAGAGTCCTAACCGCAGGATTATTTCTTAATACTACTAGCGAATTATTTCAACGTCTCAATATAAACCTTCATTGAAATGTATTCTAAATGCACCGTTTACGAACTGATTATTAGGTGTTTAACAACAGCTTGAAAGCTGGTTTTGCGTATGTTTAGTAATTTTAATTTACTCACATTACACTCTGTGCAAGATTTAATCTATTTGAATCAAATTCACGATTTACAAATCACACAATTCAATAAACGAAATATTCCCATATTGAGTCATAAGAAAAACACGTAAACAGAGAAGAAAATCATCATTTTTCGAAGATTCATTCTCACATAAGCTGCTGTACAATCGTAGTTATATTTAACAGATAGATCATAAGACCAATGAGACACTGCGAAAATTTGTCCTCCAAAAATAGAGTTTTAATAAAATATGCATGATGGTAATAATAATAATGATTAATATTATTATTGTTTCCTTTAATTCCTAGAAGAACTTAAGGCTTCAGCTGTTTGTCTCCATTATGTTCGGTTCTCTGATAGAGTCTTCACCTGGCTCCAAGTCTGCCCACACGTTTTCATCTCCTCTTCACATCACCTCCTCCAAGTCACACCACCTTCGCACTGACGACCAACTTGCCGCTTACCTTTCGGGTTCCACTCAAGCAATGGCTTGTCTAGTGATGTCACTTGATGGTTTCCTCAGAGTATGGCCAGCCAATCCATCTCCACTTCTTCCTGCCTATTTGTTTCACAATCGGTTCCTGCTGTGTTGGTTTGCTCATTGGCAGAGATCTCTGTTGCTGATCGTTTCTGGCCGACTGGCCACCTGATCTTGAGTATTGAGCGAAGACGACTGTTAATGAAGGTCTGTAGTTAGTTTGAGATGCTCTTTATGACGCGCAGTGCAAGTTTCTGATCCGTATAGTGAGTAGCACTGACTTCACATTGGAGTTGAAAATCCGGATCTTGTTTTTCATGCTGAATGCTGTTGATCTCCACACAGACTTGAGAGTAGTGAAAGCTTGTCTTGCTTTTCCGATTCTTGCTTTGATATCCTCGTCAGTTCCGCCTGTAGTTGAAACGATGCTTCCCCGGTAGGTATGTGAAGGAGGTTGTTTCTTTCAGGTTCCTTCCATTTATGCTGATAATAATAACAACAATAATAGTAAACTTTCATGATAAAAAAGAAAGAAAATTATAGTAAGAACGTTACCCTGGCCACGGTAAATAAAGTGAATGTATGTATCGCTTTTGAATGCAGAGGTTCAGTTTCAGAACCCCAATGGCTAGTGCTTCAGTTATGTACAGATGGCGTATACGAAGTCCCTTTATATGAAACTTAGCGATACTGTGTTGCACTGAGAGGCATTCATGCAGGTGGGGGTGCTCGATGTCCGGAGATGACAAGGTGTTCAAGGAAAGAGCTCCTCCTATTCTTCTTTTCTCTTCAGGCTGGCTAACCAAGCTGGACAGTGTTCCAGAATACGTTTGTGGACTTGACGTTGCGTACGGTTGATATACTTTACTACACACGAACAATTTAATTGACGAATACACATTGAAGTGACCAAAAGTGGTATCTTATCCTTAACATTAGACTGCATTAACTTTCTGCTAAAGAATTCGATACGTACAGTGGCTGTTGGGAATGTCTTCTTCAAACATTTAGAAAGGCTGTTTCTAAGAATTTCTACTGTGATCTCACCTTTGAATTCCAGGTTCATGAAGAGAGTTTTCTTAGGAACAGTTGCGTTATTTGGCGATGGAGCCTTTCCTTTCATATTTTTCTCTACAAATCTTGATGACTACCCGTTCTCTATTAGGGTTTGACATAATACTATTCAGGTCATTATATATGATCTGCTTGACGCCATAAACGGCAAAATATATAGACAAACTGAAGGTATAGCAATGGGATGGATCACCAATATCGCCTATCGTAGCAGATATATTTATGGATAGCTGGGAAAATATGGCACTTAATACGTTTAATCCTACTCCAAGAATATGGTGGAGATATGTGGATGACACTTTCACAGTGTTAAAAACAGAACATATCTCTAGCTTCTTGACACACATAAACTCACTAGTGGAGGGAATAAAATTCACATTTGAAACCGAAAATGAACAGGGAGAATTAGCTATGTTAGATTGTAAAATAAAACGAATAGAAGAAGGCAAACTACACACTAGTGTTTACAGAAAACCAACGCATTCTAATAGATATTTAGACTTTAATTCATCTCATCCTTTAACTGTTCAGGCAAGCTTAGTTAAGTGTTTAACAAACCGAGCAGTAGCACTAAGTAGCACAAAAAAAGACTTTATTGATGAAATAAAACAGATAGAAGAGGCGTTGGTTTTAAATAACTATCCTTAAAAATTCATTAGGAAGATTGAAAAACGCCAAAAGGAAAATGAAAATAATTGTGAAACCAGTAATAATAACATAAATAAGAAAGAATATAAGGCATCTACAGTTATACCATATAAAGAGAGTACATCTGAGACCCTACGTAGGATTCTAAATAAAGCAGGAATTACGCTGGCATTTAAACCTACAAACTCACTCAGGGACAAGCTCTGTAGGTTAAAGGACCCAGTGGACCCAATTAGACAAAATAATATAATTTACAAAATACCCTGCAATGACTGTGAGTGAGGTCAACTACATAGGTCAAACTAGTAGGTCAGGGGTAGTCAGATTGTCAGAACATAAGAATTTAGCTAAGGTAAGAATGGTTGACCCAGAGAAGATAAGTAATTTAGAAAAAAGCTCGGCAATTGCAATGCATGCACTAACACACAACCACACAATAGGATGGGAGAGGGTTAAAATTCTAAAAAGTAATCTAGGTTGGTGGAGAGAGAGGTTGATTACTGAATCTTTGTTCATCGAATCTACACCCAACACATGCAATAGGAATGAATCATCACTCATACCCGAAATATGGAAAATATTACTACCAATCAAATCAAATGAAAATCAAGTAAAAAACAAGTGAAAACAATGGAACTATATAAATGAATTTAGGAAGTTGTGTGATTAGCTTGATATGATTATGAGCAATAGATTGTGCTCGAAACGTCATCAGTAAATATTACTGTATAACACTGTGAGACTTTATCAAAATAAAATTTACCCATAATGAACTGAATCAAATAAGTTACACAAATGCTCAACATGTTGTCAAGAGAAGAAAACGACCAATGGTGTTTTAATTCACTTTGATTTAACTAACAAATCCTTCTGACTCACCTGACTGTTACCCAACTACTCATTAGAGTCAATCAATTAGTATTACATGGAATCACGTGAATGGAATCAATTTGGATATCATGAACTTAGCCATATTGAGAGGTAGTCACTAAAAATACAGACTGAGGAATTAAGCTACACCCAACAAATCGGACAGAAATAATCTCAATCAGTTTTGCAATTTTATTTGACTATAGAAAACAAGCAGTTGATTTCCAGTTGATTGCATTTTTGGTGACTGAAATTTTAAAATTGTAATTATCAAATTATTATTATTTTTACTTTTGCTTTTTAAATTTTATATAATGTCCTCTTTGTTTTCCTATTGTTAAAATAAATTTTTATTTTTAAAAGAAGAGAAATACAAAATTTAGAGAAATGTTAGGCAGAGAAGATTTTGTAGCGCAGTTGTTCTATTGAAGCATTGAAAGCACAGATATTAATTGAAATTTTGATGAAGTTCCTTTAGTAGAGAATTTGTTTCGGTAAATTTCAAACTACCTTGAACGGAATTGATGATTTGGACAAATAATAACTGAATGCAAATGAGTGGTATTGAAGATAGGGAATTTCGACTGAATGAAATAGTCAACGGAAAACAAAAACAACCTTACCTTGCTCCCTTACATTCCCAGTGGAATATAGGACTTCATGCTAGAGTTCTGAAATTTTGGTAGCAGTAGGGATTTAATATACGTGTGAAACTTGAGCACTTTGGCAGCAAGTAATTTCATATTAGTTTGTTTATTAGATGTATCACACAGTGAAGCAGTACTATTTACTGGATGACAAAGTTTCGAACACAATTTATTATTGTTCATAACCATATCATCAATTATAATCACACGAATTCGAAACTTGAGGTTTATAGTTTTCTTTGTTCTCGCCTATTTGTCGTTGTTGGGATAGTAGAATTCTCCAGATGTCCGACTGTACAGGTGTTGAATCATTCCTATTACACGTGTTTGCAGTTGATTCAATGAATAAAGCCTTAGAAAGAAGCTTTGTCGGTTAAGGAATCCTGTGAAGCCTTTAAAATAAAACGATTTAGTTTATTTAGTACCCTTCTTGAAATGATTGTCAGGTAAAATACATAGGTCAAAGAAGTAGAACAGGGGCAGTCAGAGTAGCCGAGTATAAAAACCTAGCAGCAAAATCTAGATTGGTTGATCCGAATAAGATAAGCAATCTAGAGAATAGTTCAGCTATAGCACTATATACAATTACACACAACCATACAATAGGATGGGATGGGATGACAGTTTTCAAATCTAATGTAGCAGCAGGGTGGAGGGAGAGATTGATAACAACGGAATCTTTGTTTATCGAATCAACTGAATGAAAACACGTGTAATAGGAATGATTCATCACCTGTCCAGCCAGATACCTAAAAAAGTTTACTACCCCAACGACGATAAATAGGAGAGAACAAAGAAAACTATAAAACTCAAGTTTCGAAGTAGTGTGATTATAATTGATGATATGATTATTAACAATGATAAATTGTGTTCGAAACTTTGTCATCCAGTAAATAGTACTGCTTCACTGTGTGATACATTTAATAAACAAACTAATATGGAAGCAGTAGGGTTTGTTGTTTTATTTTTACGGAGTAGGGCTGCTGGATCCACAGCCAACTTTGGAGAGAGAACGAACGTATTTACAGGATAAAATGAGCTCGTTTTGTACAAGTGGTCCCATTGATAAATTTCGATAAAGAAAGCAAGACGAAATCTGGATCTAAATGTAAAAAGAACAAACGAACGCATGATTGAAAAGTCCATCTATAGAAAAGAAACCGGTACTGGACAATATCTTCACTATAACAGCTTTTGTCCCATAAGCTAAAAACGTGGATTAGTGATGACTTTGTACGACAGAGCCAGGAAGCTATGTTCACCAAACAAGGTCGAAGAAGAACTAGATTTCCTCGAGAAATGCCTGAGGGAAAATGGATACTCTAAAGGATTTATACAGAAGTATAGCAGAGAAGAAGATAAGAATGAAAAACATCCAACTGTAGAAAAGAAAAAGGTGTTTATTTGTCTCCCATTCAAAGGAGATGCAGTGTCACAAAAGATTGACAGAAGACTGAAAGGAGCAATCAATAGAAGCTTCTCGGCAGCAAAACTCATAACAGTATACAACACCACTCCTTCCATGATCCACTCAAAACTGGATAAATACCCTGTTGATGTCACCTCCAACTGCGTTTATGAATTTACGTGCACTTGCGGGAGCAAGTACATTGGAAGGACAGTAAGAAGGGCTTCTATCAAGTTTTCTGAACATATTCCAAGAAACCTATGCCTGAAAGGAAGCAAATATTCTCAGAGTGCAACTACCAGACATATTGTTGATACCGGACATCTCGTAGAGATTTCTAATTCCTTCAAAATATTAAATAGACAAAGGACAGCAAATTTACTACGATTTGCCGAAGCGATCGCAATCAAACAATTCAAACTAACCAGACTTATGCACACAGAAAGAGAGTGTGATTAACCTCTCACTCCCTTGGTAACTGAATTTTGATTTTGATGAGTCATCTAATTCAGTGATCTCAACTCACTGAGCAAATCTCAATCTTATAAACTGTAAATGCTTTTGTTTTTTGGAGTTGCCATGTGAACCTACAAGCTAACACTGTTTCTGTTAATCAATTTTTCTGTTTTCTGTCTTACCCCTCCCCCCTCTTTTCAACTCTGAAAGTGTATAAATTGATGATGATAACTTCAACTAAAAATTGTAATGCTTTCATTCTTCTTTTTTGGATGCGTCAATTTTATCTCTTCTCTACTACCAATCAAACATTAAAGTATGTTATTATCATTTATATAACCATTTTAATTTCAGGTAGTCTGCAGCTGATGAGAGCTCGTTTTACTTCTTGGATTCTCTCCAAATGCGCACATCCTAAATAAATCAATTATAAGTTACAAAATGCTGTCTGAACATACTTTTTATAATGGCCTCAAATTGTAGGTAGAGAGTATAAGCAACATAATTTCAAAGTAGACAATTATTTAGTGTTAATAGAGTAACTATTTCTATAGCAATTAGACAAACGGTATGGAATTCAGATTTCTCTTGGAAACAAGGATGGACTTTAGACAAAATAAAAGATCAAACAACAGAGTTAACTTATATGTATTGTGGTTGAGAATTCGGGAGGGTTGGGGTGAATATTGAAGTAAAAATATTTAAGAACACAATATTCGGCGAAGAGACTCTTTTCAACGAATTTCCTATCAAACTGTACAATCGTATATATATGGTTTGTTTAAGAAAGTGTGAATACATGATATAATAATAGTATGAAATGCAATTAAAATATTTGTAATTATAATCACAATTAAATATTAAGTGGCAAAACAAATGATGTCATATATAGAATAATACATCAGGTGCATAGATGTTGGAAAAGGGGTATATAATTATAGGATTAGTAGGCGAATATAAAATGTTAAATAACACGGTGTGAAATTTGATACGATAGAATTGTAAATATTGTAAAGGTAAAAACAAATAATAATTTTGGATTTAGAATGACAAGTGGGACAAGCGGAAACAACTCAGAGTGAGAGTAGTAATAAAGATAATAATGATAATAATAATCGTAGTAATAAGGGAAAAGTGCATAGAATAACTAAATAAACAAAATAAATAAATGTCTATCCCTCTCCGGCCAAGTCAGAAGTAGGGATTGTACATACTTCTTTTGTACACAAACATCAGGCTTAAAGTCATGAATTGCCAAGGCCTCCGCTGTCTTTAGAAGTGTGGAACGAAGAAAACGTGGCCAATAAGTTAGCATGGATTTGGTAGATGATCTTGAAATCATGGTCAGGGTTAGTGTGGAGTGATAGGAGTCGAACAAGAGTTCTAGAATACAGCTTCTCACAAACTTCCTTTCTCCCTTGTAAAACCATGCTGGAATATGTTTTCATATCCATGTGGAAAGCGTCCTTTGGCTACGGCCAATTTACCTTGCTCCACAAGAGCGGCTGAACTGATTGATGCGCATGGAAGCAGCTAGACAAGAGAACTTATCTTTTACAGAGATGGAGAACAGCTTGTGGCTGGTGGACGTCATTTGTAATTTTGCTGCAAAGAACGTCTTACTGACTGATTGTGAGAGAAAACTTCTGAGCATATATGAAACTTGATCACCTTTGAATTCCAAGTTCATGAATAAGGTTTTCTTTGCAACTGAGTCGGTGACTACTTTAGACTGCTCATCTTTCGTGTTACTTTCAATAAATTGGTTAGGATAACCATTTTCTGCAAGCGTGGTTTAAGGAAGCAAGTTCTGAGTCAACGCAATCAGAACTACAAATGCTTTTTTTATCCTGAAGCAGAGTGAATGAATTAGGTTCCTTTTCCTGGGGTTAGGCACCCAACTATAAAAATTAGTTAGTTGTCCGTTCCATGTACGTTTTCGGTGGATGGATCTTTAGAGAGATCCATCATTACGTCTACTAAGACACATCAAGAAACGGAATACTTAGTTCAGATTCCTTTTCTATAGTGAATTGTAAAGAAGAATGGCAGTTGTTGAAAGCACACAAGACATCATCAAGAATTACGTCATTATCGCAGATAACGAAAGTGTTATCTACGTATCTTTTATGAATGTCAAAATGATCGATGGTTTGACTAAGTTGAGAGTTCTCAAGTTTTGCCATAAAACAATCAGCCAGCAAAGGATCCAGTGGTGATCCAATTGCGCTGCCAAATTTCTGTCTAAAAATCTCATTATTGAAGGTGAACTGAGCATTCAACGTGCATCTAAATAAAAGTCCTTTGAGGTGGATTGTCGGCAACCCTGTTTCTAAATTAAATGTTTCAATATAATCACATATACAACAAGCATTTTCCCTGAGAAGTACATTGATAAATAACGAAGTCACATCTACTGAGAACATGACTTTATCTGAGACAATAAAATCTTTAATACTCTCTCATCAATGGAAAACTTAGACACTTACCTTCTAACTGGTTCCAGTATTAAGCAGAATTCTCAACAATGCAGGAATAAAAGTGGATAGCATTCAAACCACCACAAACTCAATTAGAAACAAGCTTTGTCGGTTAAGGGATCCTGTGGAACCTATTTGACAAAACAATTAAGTTTATCTAATACCCTGTCTGCAATGATTATCAGGTCAAATACATAGGTCAGAGTAGTAGAACAGGAGCAGTCAGACTAGTGGATAAATCATAAATAACTAGCGAAATTTAGATTGGTTGATCCAAATAAGAAACGAAATCTGGGAAACAGTTCAGCCAAAAATAGCGCTACATGGAATTACACACAACCATACAATAGGATGGGATAAGATGACAGTTCTAAGGTCAGAAAACGGAGTGGAAGGAAGGATTGATAACCGAAGCTTTGTTCATCGAATCAACTTAAAAACACGTGTAACAGGAATGATTCAACACCTATCTAACTGGACATGTGTAAATTTGTGCTACTCCGTACGACGAATAGGAAAGAACAGAGAAAACTATACAACTGAGGTTTCGAATTTGCGTGGTTACAATTGATGAAAAGATTATGAACAATACAACTGTGTTCGAAATGTTCCTCTAGTAAATAATATGGAAGTGTATGTATATGCATATACATATGAACAGAAGCATAGTCAGATAGTAGTATATTTCTGGGACAAAACCGCTATTCATTGAGTACCCTTTTTGTAAATAAAACAAAAATCTCTACAAAGCTCTACTTCTCCAAAATCATTCTATCTGATCTTCATTGAAGTAGTCACATGAATTTTCTAAACGCGACTGAATAAAATTGTCTTCTTTCTTCTCACCCTACTTCAAAAATTTATTCATAATTATCAGTCTGAACATCACTTGAAGTCAATAAACCTTGCAGATGAATGTCTGTCGCGAAAATATTTCAATTGGATAATCAAGGGTTATTGTAACATAAATGACTTTTCTTAAAGTGAGTTTCTCTTCACCATTTGAATTTAAAAGTTATCATTATCTCAAATCTACATTTTTCCTGGTAAAGTTGAATTCTGTGAGATGAGAATAAACATCCTTAAAAGAATATGTATATATATATGTATGGCAGAGACCTTTCATCCTGTATTTAAGAAAAATCAAATTTTCTCGAAAGTTCACATTATACACTTGATTTCCCACAAACTGGAAGATATGCAAGCGAAAAGCAACAAGTTGGCAGAAGAAGCATCCAGAGAAGATAGGACTTCAGGTGAACATAGAGAAAACAGAGGTGATGAAGATTCCTGGCCAACACCACCAATAGCAACAACAACAGACAACAATCAGCATAAATGGGAGGAACCTGAAAGAAACAACCTCTTTTACCTACCTACCTACCTGGGAAGCATCGTTTCAACTACAGGCTGACGGAACTGACGAGGATATCAAAGCAAGAATCGGAAAATCAAGACAAGCTTTCACTACTCTCAAGTCTGTGTGGAGGTCAACAGCACTCCTCAGCATGAAAAATAACATCCGGATTTTCAACTCCAATGTGAAGTCAGTGCTACTCACTAAACGGATCAGAGACTTGCACTGCGCGTCATAAAGAGCATCTCAAACAAACTACAGACCTTCATTAACAGTTGTCTTCGCTCAATACTCAAGATCAGATGGCCTGCTAGAAAAGATCAGCAACAGAGATCTCTGGGAATGAGCGAACCAACACAGCAGGAACCGATTGTGAAACAAATAGGCAGGAAGAAATGGAGATGGATTGGCTGGCCATACTCTGAGGAAACAAACCATCAAGTGACATCACTAGACAAGCCATTGCTCGAGTGGAACCCGAAAGGAAAGCGGCGAGTTGGTCGTCAGTGCAAGGGTGAGGGTGACTTGGAGGAGGTTATGTGAAGAGGAGATGAAAACGTGTGGGCAGACTTGGAGCCAGGTGAAGACTGTAGCAGAGAACCGAACGCAATGGAGACGCACGGCTGAAGCCCTATGTTCCTCTAGGAATTAAAGGATACAATAATAATAATGTATAATTATAATTGTTTCCTTTAGTTCGTAGAGGAACATAGGGCTTACGCATTGATTTCGGTTCTCTGCCAACGTTTTCACCTGTCTTTATACCTGCCCACATGCTTTCATATCCTCTTCACATGACCTCCAACATGTCACCTTCCTAATGAAGACCAACTCGCCGCTTCCCGTTCAGGTTCTTCTCGAGGGACTGTCTTGTGATGTCACTTGATGATTTGTTTTCTCAGAGTATGCCAGCCAATCTACCTCCATTTCTCCCTAAATATCAGCTGCACAATCGGTTCATGCTGGGGTGGTTCACTCCCAGAGATTTCTGTTGCTGATTTTACTGGCTGGCCATCTGATCTTGAGCGAGGTATTGAGCGAAGACAACTGCTAATGGGGGTCCGTAGTTTGTTCGAAGTGCTCTTCATGACCCGCCAAGTCTCTGATCCGTATAGTAGCACTGACTGACTTCACATTTGAGTTAAAAATCCGGATGTTATTTTTCATGCTGAGGAGTGCTGTTTATCTCCACACAGACTTGAGAGTAATGACAGCTCCCTTTGCTTTCCTGATCCTCGCTTTGATATCGTCATCAATTCTGTCCGCCTGTGGGTGAAACAGTGCTTCCCAGGTGGGTGAAGGAGGTTGCTTCTTTCAGATTTATCCCATTTGTCCTGGCTAATTTTTGTCTGTTGTTGTTGCTGTTGGCTAGATATATATAAATATACATATGTATATATGTGGTGAGAGATGGTTGCTAGCCAAATTGGTAGACAGTAACTGACGTCAATGTTTATGTCTCAAATATTAGTCATATGAGACCAAGGTCAAAGATGGACAACAGACTTCGTGTAGGCGGATACAGTTAGCATATAGATGATCTGACACAGCCACAAGAGATGCAAGGTTAACTTTCTGTGAGAAACAACCAATCAAAGGACTGTATTTTCAACTAACAATAATCTACAATAATGTACATTAAAATCTATAAATATGTGTTGATTTTCCTTAATAAACGATCTGTTGCCTGGCCTTGTCTTCTGTTGTTACATATATACATAATTTTATAAACACAATGTGACTCCTAACACAGATAGATGAAAGTCGTGTGGCTTTGTGCTCTGATGTGGATGGTTTGAATGGGGAGATTTCATTGTCCTTATAGAGAACATCAAAACCACTGGGAAACGACCATTTAAATATGAATAATATAACTTTGAATAAAGCAAGAACAACTGTGGTAGGTGCAGAATAAAATGTTACCACCATTTTCCATCTCCTTAGCTTCTCATCAGCTAGTTACAGCCCAAAGACATTATTAAGTTCATCTACAGAAACAATCTTGACATACTTACATACAGAGTTAGATTTCAAACAAGAAATCAATATATGCATAAAATGAGAATAGTAATAATAATAGTAATAATCATTTTATCCCCAAACAACAATGATCAAACAGAACTGAATTTTTACCGTTGTGTAATCAAGTGAAAGACAGAATGAAAACATCCAGTTACCAGGGAGAAGAAATATTGATAACTGCTTCTTTCTGAAGTCTGAATTCATGGGCCACTGGGTTGGGGTGCCGTTAGCCTAGTGGTCCGTGAGCTCACCTTGTAACCAGAAAATCCTGTTCTAGATCCCTGGCCCGTCGGTGTGTGCATAATGATGACGAGTCCCAAACCGAGATGATAGGAACATCTTTCCAGTCTTCCCAGGTTTCCAATGAGTCTATCACCGATGTGAGCTCATGATGAATTCCTCTAACTAATCAAACGAAGTCTCTACAAACTCGTACTTGGTCAATGATATAACTCTGAACAAAGCATGAGCAACAGTTGGTGTAGAATAAAGTGATACCATCATTGTTTATTTCTTTCGCCTCTCATTAGCTGCTTACAGTCTAAAGACATACAAATACTGAATTTACGGTGATAAGTTCCATTTCCTTGATATTGCTACGCAACGCCTGGAAGATAGTAGCCTTCAGAGGTCAGTTTACAGAAGGTCGACATTGAATGAGCAATACATACATTTCAATAGTTTTGTCCAAACAGCTTTAAATGAGCATCAGCAAAATCTGTGTTTGATAGAGTCAGGATAATACACCCTATGGAAAAATTATAGGAAGAATGTATGATTCTCAAAAAGATGTTGAATAACAGTGGTTACCCTCAGAGATTCATCAACAAATATGGAAAATGTGAAGGCACAAATGGCAAACAAATCACACTGGAAAGAAGCTTATCTTCACTCAACTTGATTTTAAAGGTGAAAATACTGTGGGAATAATCTAAAGCAGATTGGTCATATCACTAGCCACAGCCTATCTTGCAACTAAATTGATTCCTGTCTATCGGATAACATGTTCCTTTGTGTAATCAAAAGTCGACAGATACCCTTCTCAACTTAACTCAAACTTTGTATACGGATTTACATGTATCTGCAGGAGCAGTCACAATGAGAGGACAGAAAGAAGGGCACACCTCCAGTTTTCTGAACATGTACCAGAGAGCTCAGGTCTCAAGGGATACAAGCGCTTCCAATAGTGCCATCGCCAGGCATCTCCTTGATACAGGTGATGAGGTGGAAATCACGAAATCCTTTAAAATTATCAGTCGACAAAAAAGCTCAATTCTCCTGAAGTTTGCCGAAGCAATCTCTATCAGGTATCTCAGACTCGATTTATGTATTCAGAAAGAAGCGGATATCAATCTCCCTTCTCCTTCTCTCTTTCATTTGATTACACGGTGTTGAAAATTCAGTCTGCACCAAAGAGAGGACTAGACGCATCACTTTAGTTACTAGTGTCAAATCAAAATATCCACTACAGTCCTACAGGAGGTCAATCGCGAGCCCGAATAGCTCAGTAGTAACGTCTGTGACTGCAGGCAGCATTGGGTGACGCGGGTTCGAATCTCAGAAGGGACATCAGTTCCTTCAAGGTTGCAGATACACCTTGCTGACGAGTGCCAACTAGCACGAAACCTAGATCCAAGGCTTCCTGCCGATTGCCTCCAACCATCTAATATCATCACAAACAATGTACACTGCGATGGCGAGCTACCTAGAATAGTGCCTACATTACAACCTGACTGATAGAATTCAGTCTGCATCAAAGAGAGGACTAGACGCATCACACTAGTTACTAGTGTCAAATTAAAAATGTTGATTACTATTATTATTACTGTTCCTATTGTAGGCATATATTGATTTCTTGTTTAAACCCTAACTCTGTATGTAAGTATGTCAAGATTGTTTCTGTAGATGAACTTAATGATGTCTTTGGACCGTAAGTAGCTGATGAGAAGCTAAAGAGGTGGACCTACCTACCACAGTTGTTCTTGCTTTATTCAAATTAAAAATGGCAAATAAATTTATGAAATTATAACACTGAATGACTAATTAGTAGTATAAAACTTGGCATTGAATTGCAAAGATTCAAGTTGCTACACTCCATGTACTACACAAAGGTATATGAAAGAGAGGAGATAGGGTCTTGAAATTATTAGAATAAACAGAAATATGAGTAGGGAGGAATACTAACATGGAAAGACATGAAGTTTAAGTGAATTTAGGAGATCACAAAGAGTAAATTCAACTGAGCTATGAGGAACTACTTTGCGCTATATATCTTAGCCTAAATGAATTGATTTCTCGTCATCTTATCACTCTACATATCTGGGAAGTTGCATTGATTTTGGTGGGCTCATCGTAGAAGAAATCTTAGCAGGAATACATAAGAATGCCGTACAACTTGAGAACTAACGTCATCGCTGCGATATGCGTAATTTTAAGCTTCGATATAAGTTTCTTTATTAGATGCATCACAAAGTGAAACAGTATTATTACATACTGGATGACAAATTTCCAACAAATTGTATTGTTCATGATCATATCAATTATAATTACACGACTTTGAAACTTGAGTTTTATAGTCTTCTTTGTCCTCTCCTATTTGTCATCGTTGGGGTAGTAGAATTTTCTAGATATGCGGCTGAACAGGTGTTGAAACATTCCTATTGCACGTATTTGCAGTTGACTCGATAAACAAAGCTTCTGGTATCAATCTCTCCCTCCACACACACTGTGACATTAGATTTTAAAACTGTCATCCTATCCCATCCAGCCTATTGTATGGTTGTGTAACTGCATGTAGTGCTATAGCTGAACTATTCTTATTAGGGTCAACCAATCTAGATTTTGCTGCTAAATGTTTATACTCAGCTAGTTAGACTGCACCTGTTCTACTACTTTGACATATGCATTTCACCTAATAATCATTGCAGGTGGGGTAATAGATAAACTAAATTGTTTTTTTAAAGGCTCCACAGGATTGATCCTTTAACCAACAAAGCTTGTTTCTAAGTGGGTTTGTGGGTTTGAATGCCAGTCACTTTTACTCCTGCCTGCATTGTTAAGAATTCTGCGTAAGGTTTCCGAGTTTCCTTTCTTGGATGGAATTACTACTGATGATTTAGATTCCTTATTTTTGGTGTTGTCTTGCGCATATTTGACATGCATGTAGACATGAATATTACAATTATTACTATTATGATCACTATTACTACTATCGTTATTTATTTTATTGTTACATTTTCCTACATACCCTCTGACTAACTGAACAGCGCAATTATTAAAGTTCAAAACTTTTCTTATACGCCTCACTTCCCGTCTTAGATTTTCCTTGGTACCAATCAGTTTTTGTTCCATATTATCACTTAAACATTTCATCAATCCTACTATTTTTACTGACACAGACAAGGTGGGATGATCGGAAATCCAAATATCTGTTTGAATGCGTGGATTTTGGAAATTCGTGACCCGATGACAACTCCCTCAGTTCGTTTGTGTATTTCCCCGGAATTTAAATACGGTGGAAGTCAGGCATAGCTGCCCTCCCAGCATAATGTCCTCAAGTGGCGCTTTCTTCCTAAGTTCGATTTCTTGGTCAGAAATGAGTTCGTTTCTGACTGCCTCTATAGCCGCATTTATTCGTATACGTGTATGTAAACTGGCGATGTCAAAACTAACCATTTTTTCTTCATCATCTAATTTTAAATTATCTAATCTATGTTTTAGTTCATAACTATAAAACTCAAGTTTCGAAGTCATGCGATTGTAATTGATGTGATTATGAACAATACATTTAGTTGGAAATTTGTCATCCAGTAAATATTACCGTTTCATTGTGTGATACAAACTAATATGGGGTTACTAACCACGATTGTGCCGAAGTTTTACACATATGATAACAATAAGCTATTGATCAAAGGACACTTCTAGTGCACAACAGTTTGCAGTGCCCAGTGAATGATAGAGCTGTCTATCTAGACGGCAGTGCCTGCTACTGATTGTCTACACAAGTTTTCTTGTTCTTCTGGTAACGTTTACTGATATCGATAGTTCTGTTGACCTGATAATTTGCCATTTTAATATGTACATTGTTAATTGATAAGTTTCATCTATGTCAACACTGTCGGATTAGTGAAGAATTAACTGATCATAGGGTTAATGAGCATTCTCTGGCATTGTTGACATTTTGCTGTTTAGAATTTATATACGTATTATGAGTCAAATTAGTGTCCACATCTGTCTGTATGTATTGTTATGAATAAATACATTTAGTGTCTCTTGATGGCTGTTTTATATTCCTGGATATGAAATCCAATGAGACGCTCAATTTAGCCTATATAATGATTTTGTAGGAGCAGAAATTTATCTTGAATATGTTTATCGTATCTTATTGTTGCTGCTGTTGCTTTTGTTCGATCTGCATGGATTTGCATAAAGTTATGGTGCTAGCTGCTATGCGATATTTGTTCCGAAGAAATCCTGTGTTCTCGGAGACCGGAGGCACTTAAATCAGTCAAAAAGAAATCCTTAAATTCAATAAATTACGTAGTAAAACTGATGATATCATTTAACTGGACAATGGAAGCTTTGAACTTAAGCCAACCAGCTATTAGGACATGGCTGCACCAATTCCATCAATAGGTAATGACATCTCTGAAAGATTGAACGGATTCGTCGTGAAGATGTTGGTGAATACATAACCCCCTCTGAGGATACGTCCGTGAAACATGAAGATTTAACCATACTACAGTGAATAACTTCATATCACAGAAATTGAAAATTTCTCACTAACATTCGTATATTCTCACTGTATACACAATATTTCATTTTATCCTTGCAATGACCGCCAACGGAAAACTATAGGACCTATATATATATACATAACGACTCGTTAGCGCTATTGTAGATAGACAATTGGATTCCTGCTAGAAATTAGCAAATATTATCCTGTCAGACTCTAAGCATCCTCTTCATACACAACTCTCGACTTGTATCTCATCAGACAGAACTAGAAGCAACTATAAAAGACTGTATGATTGGACGATTAAGTACGAAAACTCTACAATACCTTATTTGGCAGGCACATTTTATGTGATGAGAAAAGCGTAAGACAGGAAATTACCAGCTCGCTGATGAACTCTGAGAAAACGGTATTGATTTTTCGGTCGTTATTACATTGTCGCTTATATTTTCACTTGAATTCATTTTATATTTACTTCTTATTGAACAGTATTACTAATGTAAGCGCCCTGTTTTAAGTATTACCTCTATAATGAGAATATTAAACACAATATTGTATCACACAGTTCAATCTTGAAGAAAATAACCAATCTACCTCCCAGAATTCAGTTTACTCCTGAATCAGGCAGAATCAGATGTTGGTGAACTACCATTTCTAGACTGCCTAGCTAGTTAAGAGGAGGGATAAAGGGCATTTTAGTATATCTATATTCAGGAAGCAAACCCACTACAATAAATATATTCAGACTTCAAATCATCACACCACACCAGAGCAGAGATTTCAGTTGTTTTAAGTCTTCTTAGACGAGCACACTCGCTGATAACAGATGAGAAAGAAAAAGAAGAAGAAATATCAAACATTACTGAGACTCGCAAGTGTAACAACTCCAAATTGAATTGGATTTTACCTATTAGTGAGTGTGTACGTGTGAGAAACTGAGGAATATGTTCAGATTTCAACACATTAATGACTGTATCATGAACATATCTCAACGATTACCTAGAAGTTGTATGATTAAATGTTCTAAGAGACTTATGTCTTCAACTATTCACAAATATATCTGCTACTGTTGAGGATGTTGATGCTCTCATTGTCACCACATTCGTTTGTTTGAAATTCGAAATTTGAACACAGCGGAGGCTAGATAATGCATACACTTACATGAATGAGCGTTTGTGAAGGGAACTGCACTAAAATTAACTAAGTCAGCGAAAAATAAACATTTTAAGATTAAAGAAGCTATTGTCATTTCTTCAACTCTAAATTCCAGTATCATCCCAATAATATACAGCACAGATGAGGGTTTCAAATTAATGATGTGAAAAACGAAACAGGCCTTCATTGCTCTAAAATCAATGAACCAGATCCAAATTCTGAACAATGGGATCAAATGAATACTTTTGGATGATTTGAAGACTTGATTCAGGTATTAACAAAAGAATGTCAGCAGACAACTGCAGAATTTCATCAATAATTGCCTTCACTGTCTGAACACTGAAGATCGGCAAGCCAAGAGAACTGGTGACAGGAGGTTTCAGCAACGAACTAACCAAGGATATATTGCCCAACGAATATGTAGAAGGCAATAGAGATCAACTCAGCATTCCCTGTAAAGACCATTGAGCGGTGTCACACGCCAAGACGTAGATAAAAAGCCGGATGGAAAGTGACAAATTGAGCGTTCAAGAGTTACATGAAGAAGATCATGTGAGGAAAGGATGCAGGTTTATTCATACGGGACTGAAGAGAATAGATTGTAATGGAGATCTGCTGTAGAATTGCGAAGTTCCACTCGGGACCCTAGGGACTCTAGTGTCTCCTCATTTGCAGATAAATCTTTCGCCTTTTACCCTTGGATATGGTAACACTGATACCACCGAGAATTGCTCTCATGACCTTCAGGTTATAAGCCCATTGCCTGCACATTTAGACCAATGCATGTCAACCTAATGGTTTTTAACACCTCCACAAACAAATTCAGCTAAGTAAAGTTGAACAACTCAATCTTCAGAAATGTCCTTATAAATTTCAGTAATATTTCATCATTCCACTAAGCAAAAATGTTAAGTTATAAAATTAATTTCAATTTTATGCCCCTCATTTCATTATTTTCTGAAATTATAAAAAAAACAGAAACTTGTTGGAACTTAACTGTAACGACAAGTGCAATTCACAAGTTAACTGACTTTGACTTCCGGAATTTAGATTGTTGTTTAAATAGCTACATCTGGTGACTTTTTCTATTACAATTTCTCCCCTATTCAGTCAGCCTCAGTACATCTCGTTATTTAATGCATTAACTAAAGAAGAAAAAAAGTCATAAAAATAAATAAAACGGTGAAACAATTCAGCCAATTCTTACAATGACTGGAATTGGAATCCAGTAGGAGGATTTAATCTTAGTTGTAACTCATGAGCTGGATTTACTTGCATCCCCAGTGTGACTACCAAAGAAAGGCGACGAGGATGTCAAATCGAGAATCGGGAAGGCAAGAAACACATTCATCAACCTGAAACCAATCTGGAAATCTTCGCCACGCAGCCTGAATCAACAACACAATTCGGATTTTCAACACAAACGTCAAGTCAGTCAGTTCTTCTATACGGATGGATCAGAAACTTGGCGGGTCACCAAGAATATTTCCAACAGCCTGTTGTAGACCTTTATCAACAACTGTCTTCATTCTATACTGAAGATCAGATGGCCGGAAAGAATCACCAACGAGAAACTATGGGAACAAACGAAACAAGAACCAATCGCCCGACAAATATGCAGGAGAAAGTGGAGATGGATTGGACACTCACTGGCTGAGGAGGCCATTGGGTGACATCGCGTATCAGGCCATAGCTCGAGTGGAACCCGAAAGGGAAGTGGCGGGTGGGACGTCCGTGGGTGACATGGAGGAGATCGTGTGAAGAGGAATTGAAACAGTATGGACTAACATAGATGCAGGTGAAAAGTACAGCAGAAGACAGAAGCAAGTGGAGACGTGTAGTTGAAGCCCTATGTTCCACTAGTAACCCAAGGGAACAATAATAATACCAGCGTGAGTGATAGTGTTCCCAATCAGACTCAGACCCTCGCTCCAAGTACCAGTGTCAATTAAAACTAACCAAAACGAAAACCAACATTGCATTAAACCTCAAGCATCATCGATTCGCTCACCATATCCACTGAGATAGAAAGTTTTACCGTCTACTTGGTCAATATCATTACAATTTTATGTCGTTTGATAAATCACAGAACAATATAGCGGACTAGGTGATTGCTTGATTCTACTCCTGAAGCCTTCAGATCTGTGCTGTTACAACCCCTTCTGAAGTCGAATTGTGAGTATTTTAGAGAAATGAAGACAAAATTTGTCACATGTCACAAGGTAACTGATCTTCTCTCTGCTTCCAATGTTATGACAGTGGTGACATTGCGACAAGGAGACATAATCGCCTTAATTTAGGCAGATGTTTAAGCTTGACTAAAGCGCTTATTATTCACCACTTATATCGACCGATAGGGTTCGTACAGAATTACACTTCTGTATAGTAACGAGTTCATATCCTAGGGAGTACCGGTCTAGCATGCCGTACTACTGTCGCATGCAGAACAAATATAACACAAGGATATTATATAGAAAATTTTATTTCACTGCAACGCAAACACGTTTATTTACATGTATTAACTGAGCACAGTCCAAGATGAAAGTCTTAGTTTGGAATGTATGCCTCATTATTCGACAGAAACTGCCCAGTGTCCGAATTGCGTCACGTTTAAATTCTTCCGAAATTCAAGCAAGCAGAACTCTACGCCCACACCCAAAGTTATCCGGTATCATAAACTACAAAACAGAGTATCTGCATGGTTATTCATAAATGAGTGAACTAAGGTTCACTTGTTGTTGCATGTAGAATCAATTTCTACAACTGATTATGCAGATGTTTCTGGTTATAAGTCGTAAAACGCTCGTCACTGTTTTTCAGATGTCTTTGTCATAATGCAGCTACGGCCAAGTTAAACTTTAGACACCAGTAACTACCAATCAACGAACGACGTCGAACTATCCAATGAGATTCACGAACGTAGTTCAATGTTGTATGGCGGTTGATTCATTTCATTGCGTGCCCTTACTAGGTTAGGTTTGCCATTCAAGGAGGATAATGTCTTCCAGTACTGCCTGGACTTAGGCTTGCTTCTAAAGGAGAGAAGTTGTTCGTGTGGTTGTGTAATGACTCTAAAAAAATTACTAGGTCAACTGATGGTTTTGTACATCATTGGGGAATATGCTGGAAGCAAGTTAGTATTAGAGAGGGTAATATTTCGTAGGAACCTTTTTGATAGGTCGTATCTCTCCCTAACCCAGATTTTGTACAATTACAATTACTGGGTGCTGAAACAATCCGTGAGAGCCGCTGTTGCCAAAACGGAGAAAAGCGTCATCTCAACAGTTCAGTGGTACCAGCACTGCAGAGACATCGCCTCATGGAAAATGTACAGAATTACTTCGTTGTTAGGTGAGGCCGACGTAGTAGTCCATGTGGATGAGACAGTGTTGGTGAAGAAGAAATATAACCACGGTCGTCAGAGAGCGAACAACATTTGGGTCATAGGTTTATACGACACGTCCCTCCGAAAAGGATTTGTTGAAAGAATAGCAGACAGGAAGGCGACTACTCTGGTACCTATTATAAAGCGACTTGTGAAACCGGGATCAATTGTACATACCGACGAGTGGAAAGGCTATGATTCATTGTCATCCCTGGGATACATTCATCACAGAGTGAACCACTCCAGTGATTTCGTGGACCCAGTTACAGGGACTCATACAAATTCCACTGAAGGATTTCGGAGTCGTTTGAAAAATAGAATAAGGGCTATAAATGGATCTCAAAAGGATCTCATTTATAGTCATTTAGATGAATATATGTAGAGAATGTGGTGTGACTTCTCTATTGGCAGTCCCATGCTGAATTGGGAAATGTTTCCCTCCCATGTTCGGGAAAAAAAACATTGTAACCGTCTTATCATTTTTTATGCATTTTTCCATAAATATACGTTTCGGCTTATCATCAACGTCTCTTTCATGTGATTGGTCCGTTCAAGGTCGTTTGCTGATTGGTAATCACTGGTGACGAAAGTTTAATTTTGCCGCAGCTACATCTGCTTCCACTGAATTTAACTAACTGACAGACCTTATTGCGACCCATCATTCCTAAAAGTGATACAGATTAAATTCACTTACATAAATTAAGCATATACATAATTAATATGCATGACCATATATGAGTTAAGTATAAGTTAAGTTCAGTCTTCCTAATTTACAATCCTTTTGAAATGTGGAGCACGTTAATGATGCAGAAAATATCACGGATATTACGCATACATAAGATAATTAACTGCCAGTAATTGTGCCATCGAATAATACTACAAGAATACATTTGACAATGCTTTGTTAGCGGTCTGAGGGACAAAAATACTAGAGCTAAACATACAGGCTAGATGAAAGTTCCGCAAAGCAGTCTCACTACTATACAATGTCTCACACGTGGATTTTCCCTCCGCATGTGAACGTATCCACATACTGGTATGTGGAAAAGTTCGTCACTGTTAGCAATATATAAACTCACCGCCTTTTGAAAGTCTCCCAATGCGTTCGCAGCTTCTTACATATGTGCTGATTCCTCTCGTGCTGATTACCTGCGATGAAATTCTAGAAAAAAGGCTCGTTAACGAAGCACATTATTGCCACAGCTTGTCACAGTTATTTCGCAAGAAACACAGGATTCCAGGTTATATGGGTGAGAAATATCGAAGTAGGAAATACTGTTCGTATAACCACAACTCAAGAAATGCGTTGGAACCCACGGGATCGTAGTCACTGATAACCACCATATTGCCTGACCGGTTTCAAAGCAGTTTATAACGAAAAGAGCGCTGTATCTGTATGAAAAACAAGGAAGCAATGTTAGAATACTCAAATGTTACATCTATATTCGTCAAAGTTGCCTGCAAACCACGCATAACACAACCATACAAAATCGCACACGATAGCACCTACCAAGGACAAATCGAAAATCCAATTGACCGCCACTGTTCTAGCCAGTGAAAGAGGAGAAAACCTGAAGTGCGGTAAATTTAAAAGGCAATAACGTTTATCGTCACCCGTTGTGGTAAGAAGATGGAGATTATCTGAAAACTGATGTGATGTATTTTAAAGGATATCCGTTTTCAGCAAGAGTATCCATCAATATTTCATTTCCTTTGTCTGTAACATCAGTCGTGCAAATACGTTGAATTCTCTTAAATAGATATTTCACCAAGCCTCTCTTTTAGTGTAATGGACAGAAACTTTGAAAAATATGGCATTGCCATGTGTCCAAGTGGGCTTTCTGTAGATTGATCGTCTCACTGAACAATCATTTCTTCGACTCAGAAGTATGTCTAAAAATGCAAGCTGGTTACGACTTTCTTCCTCGAATGTAAGACTTAAATGATTCTGTACATAGTTAAGTCTATCTAATAGACGACTAGCATTTTCATGATCGTCACATATCAAAATGATATCATCTACATATCTCCTAGAGAAGGGCAATTTAGACATTAAACCAGTTCTCAACATAAGACATGTAAGCGTCCCCTAACAAGGGTGCTAGTGGACTCCCCGTAGCAACACCATCCACTTGTCGAAAATATTCACCTTCAAACGGGAAATGGACGTTGTCATTACATAACAGTAATAAATCTTTTAAATATGGAGAGCAACCAGAAGATATATAGTCACAAAGAATATCAACAGTCTTAATCAAGGCTACATTAGTGAACAAAGAATTAGCATCAAATGAATACATTTTCCTATCTTTATGTTCAAATGTATCTTTCAAAGTAAACTTACAAGTGAGGGTGTGAGGGCATATCCCGAAATGGTTAGAAAAACAAATGAATTGTGGAAAACCAATAGACGCAGATGTCAGACTGCCAACTTCGTCTATAGCTAAACATCTAATCGAGATGAATCATAAGATTGATGCTAACACAGCCTGTAAGGTCATCTATAAAAAGGGTCAAGGGCGCTTATTGAAATACGCTGACGTTACAGGTATTCATAAACTTAAGCTCCCCCCTATATATTAAAAACCAGTTTTTTTATTACTCTTAACCTACCTTGGTAATCCATATTTGAATGGATTACCAAAGGTTGTGTTAATCATTCAGAAATCCTTTAATTTTGTCACTTTGTTTGATTTAGTCGCACCTAATTTTTTTCATATATATCGTTCTGACAAGTAAATGTGTGAGTGATCAGATTGTTCGAAATGTATCGCGCAAACACATCACATTTTTAGGTAGTCTACGTTTTCTTATAACACTATGCAAATTTATAAGTGGTACTAATTGTTTTAAGGTCATTAAGGTCACGAAAGTCACGCACTACAACCTACAACAACCTGGAATATAATACTGGATACACAAAAATGTATGAACCAAAAATATAAAGTATATATATGTATATATATGAGTGCAAATCATAAATGTGTGAATTGAAAAACAAAACAATTTCAAAAGTTGGTGTGCACACAGGAAGTAATTTTGCTCAAAATATTATCTATAACAAAAATTAAACGTTGTGTGTAAAACATTGAAATACAATTTATTTCATCCAGCGCACAATGCTTCAACATTTTTACTGACATTAATTTAGCAACTACGTTTAGCTAAGAAGGTTAGTGAATGCATATATATTGACAAAGGGTAGGGGAATAAATATGTACAGGATATAGGACCACAAATAAAGGAGTAATGTAATAACGTAATCAGATATGAGAAGCACAAAGTGAATAAGTTAAAATTCTAAATTCGAAAACCAGTGTTAAAATAAGTAGTAGTGTAAAAAAAAAAACATGAAAAACTCGCATAAAAACATGAACAATAAAATATAAATAACGCCAAATAAAAGTAAAAAGAGAATAGTCAAAATGTATTCGTCAAAACCAAAAATCAGGAGGGTATTGAGTAAAATAATGGACCAGCTGGAAGTAAACGTGTGACCCACAAATCACTACTAGCCGCCTAAATCCAGTGTCGCTTCTCTCACTTCCTGAAATCAAACTTTTCACATAATTCATACGATGATCTCTTATCCCATGATCAACTTGAACAGTGCATTTTCCCGCTTTTCGGAATACGTCGACATTCCTCTGCATTGGTGTGTATACTGCAAGCAAATACTCACTCAGTCAGTGTCCGTTGACGAAACACACCTCCTGAATTCCACTGCTATCCTCTGTCGATCAAACGAATTTCAATGTTCTCCTTCTCTCAGTTTTTTTCCGAATTTCGCTGATATTTTTGGTCTTTAATGCATTTTTTGATTCGTTTCCATCATACCATCTTTCTTCTTATCTTTTGAGTCTTTGAATAAAAATTGTGCGCTTCTGTGTCAGTATCTTTTAAGGCTATTTCATGATACCTTTTTAATTTTAAACACAATACTGATGTCACCGTGTGAGCTATCAAATTCGTTCGCTGAATGACAACAAATCTTATCTTCATTTTAACATTTCTATGACTAAATATTGCTGTGGCTGTTGGGATCATCATTCAGATGCTTCATTTTTGCGTCCAAAATAAGATAGTTCAAACATTATCCTCACCTTCACCACCTATGTTCGAAAGATCCTCAACTTTCTGTAGAAATTTCCTTAATTTTAGTTGATATTCTATTTGCTACTATATCTTTATTATTATTATAATTTATGCATCTTTAATGAACTGTAATTTCATTGTGATCTTACTTAACAAATCGATATTATTTAAAAAACCACCAATATTGAAATTGACTACTATTCTAGAATATTCTATGTATATAAGCATATATATATTATTGTAGAGCCAGAAGAGGAAATAATCGTGAAGGATATTCTTTGCTCAATTATTTTGTCTTTTTATAGATGTCTGAATGAATATTTTCGCTATATTGGAGTCTTATATCTCCCAATGTATTTCCAATTTTTTTTTCTTGCACGTTCCCCAGTGGAACATAGGGCTTCAAGCTAGTGGCTTGAAGTTTCTGTAGCAGTGTTTATTTTTACAGGATGGGGTTGCCAGCCTCGTGCCCAACCTTCCCTCTTTATCAGTCTTATTACTGGTTTATCGAGGTAAAGGAGTGCGTCGGCCGGGGATCGAACCCCGAACCATGTGCATGGTCGGCGAGCGTCCTAACCGCTATGCCACCGACGCTATGTATTTCCAATAGTATATATATATCCCTGTAGGTAGAGTATTCAGCTGGAGAGTAGTCCTACCGAAATCTGATGAAATCACTGCCTTATTAATTTTTTATTTTTTGTTTAAATTGTTATCGAGAAATAAAGAGGTATCTAGTTTGTGCAGTGTTTGCAAAAATCTTTTCAAATTGAATGCATAAATTATCAAATTTTTGTTTTTTAATTCAGTAATGCTTAGTAATTCAGTTTTGTTTCTAACCAACAAAAAAACCAAATAATTTGCTTGTTTTTTTCTTTTTGCAGTTTGAATTTTGTCTAAGTTCTAGACATGCTTGATGTTTATTTGTACAAAACGAAATGCTTATCATTACAAACAGAGAAGGCGGAAAAACAAATGATCGATATATCGAATCGTCTATTTCTATGGTAAACCTATTCTCAATCAGATGTATGTGTATGTATTCAAATGAACTGTCGTCAAGATTTGACAGAATAGTTCTTAAATATTTGAGCGCCGAGTGAGAAGTAGATAATTGTAAAAAATTATATTTGTAAAATCTCAGCGAGATTGAAATGAGTAATTCCTACGTTTCGAACTTCTTCACGGAAATTAATTTTTTACAAATGTCTACTTCTCCCTCGGAGCTGAAATATCTTAGAACCATTCTGTCAAATCTAGACGATAGTTTATTTGAATTATTTTGCAATCGAATAAAATTAGCAAAGAAACTGTGTAATTGGCACAATCCTCGTGTTTTCACTCTCCATTGTCTGCAACAGAATGCATATCCTAAATCCGTAGCTGTCGAGTCACCTGACAACTTCAGTAGGTCGAATAAAGCAACTTAATCTTCAGAAAGAAGACAAAGCAATAAGTTCGACAGGGTGCTTCTACTAAACTCTAATCCTAAACACCATAATTTTGAAAGTACGTCTAATCATAAAATTCTAGATACTAGCAGTTTGAACAGACATGAAGGCGTGATGTTAGCTGATGCATAGGAAATCCTTATTAATAAATAAAAAATGGATATGTATCACTAATTAATAATACTTGGTCAAAATTCTCGACTGTCCATATCTTCTTATGGAGACGTTAAGAAATGTTTTACAACTGTTTACCCACACACACACATACACACTCTGTTTAAAGTGTTTAACAAAGGTAGACCAATATTTGTAAGTCCGAGGTCAAATTTTGATCACAGCTCAAAAAATTTTGTTTAATATACTTGTTTTATGACTCATGATTGGATAAAGTTTTTAAAAACAAGTGATGTTAATTTCGATTAATTTCCCTGAAGAAGTTCGGACCAGATTGACGAACGAAACGTCGGAATTACTCATATCACTCTCGCTGAGATTTTACAAATATAATTATTTACAAATGTCTATGTGTATGTATGTTAATGATTCTATAGTATTTATCAATAGACTGCCGATGATTCCCAAAACTAGAATTAAACAGCTGTCCAGTAGTCCCTGTGGCTGGTTTTCAATAGTTCTCTAACTGATTTCAATCCATGATCTACTCGTAAAAAACAAAACTAATCCTTACAAAGCAACCATAGAAGATGGAACCAGACAGTCATTTATATTTTCACACTTTTTTCTCCAAAACTGTTTGTTTTCAAGAGTCAATTTGTCGGGATTCGATATGTTTCAAGAGTGGTCATGGAATGAGATTTCATTCGGAGAAGCATCAAAAACCTGTAGTGGAGTAATGGACAACTGGTTCGCTCCTTATTCTTAGGATTATTCTCCATCGCTCACCCACCAGTGTATGAACTCAAGACCTTTCTGTTACAAGGTAAGCTTGTAGGCTATTCAGACACTGAGATCCGATTCACTGACCCATTAATTCCTAACTTTTACTAATTCACGAGATTTAGAGTGACTACCAGTGGATGCCCGGCGCTCTTCACCGGGTTGACTGTCCATTGGATGACAGTCTAGGGGAGATGGCTAAACCCTGATTCCAAACCTCCAATAACTAGCGTATGAAGCTCACCGGCAGACGTATGGACAAAGGGCTTGTTGGATGTCCTGGATGTCTGGCCCCATTGAAAAAGGCATATGAACCGAACTCCGGTCACCGGCTGCCAATGGATAGTGGACTCCCTACTCCACTCCTACTGCCTTGTAGGTCACACTTGGTTGTGTAAAGGCTAGAGCTGCACTCTCAAACAAAAGGCCGAGCGATTCTGGGGACATCACTCGCACCAAATTCCCACGAAACTTCATGAACTCTCTTACAAACGATTCGAGATGTTCATGAAGCCGGCTCATCTTCCCTTAGGAGATTGCCGAAGTAAAGTAAAGTAAGTAATTTCATCAGTGCGTATTTGTCCTCAATGCATACCAGATGGACTCAATTAAACACCACTTCTCAATAGTAACGTAGGAAACTTGGTCCTGTAGCCATTGACTAGCAAACATCAGATTATTCAAGTATTAGTTTGTAGGGATTTGATTGATTGGTTAAAGGATTTCATCATGAGCTGACATCGGTTAAAGAACTATTGGAAAACCTGCAGGGAGTACTGAACAGCTGTTTCGTCCTAGTTCAGGATTCTTTAGAAGTACGCAGTCACCACCAGGGTTCGAACCCATGACTTTCTGGTTATAGGACTAGCTCGTAGACCAATAAGTCACAGGGATCCAGTCCAATGGTCAGCCCATGAACTAAATCTTTGCCCAATTCACGCACGACATAGCACGACTGACACAAGCTGGTGTAATTGGTGGCGGGTATGTGTCTTCACTCCCGAATTGCTGTACCTCATTGGTCACGACTTCCAATCAGAACCTCAGGCAACTAGCTAGCTGAATAGGGCCAGTCGTTAGTCAACATCTCATTGATATTCAAGTATTGATTAATTTCAAGTTTGTGAAAAACTGACTTCAGTTAGAGAAACACTGAAAAGCAAGGAGTCTTAGGAAGCTGTTCCTCTTCAGTAGTATCCATCCGAAACACCCTTACAGGGATAGAACCTAAAATGCTAAGGTCAGCCTGTTGTCTATTCGGCCACTCGGACTGAATCCAATGCGTCATCAACTCTAACTTATAGTAATTTATGACAGATAGGCGACTGTAAGCCGATATCATTGGCTAGTATTTTGTGGACCCAGCAGGTCACGAATTCTTAATGGGACTTCAGACAACGCAGTCTTGTAGTCAGTCATTAGAGAGCACTAGGCTAATTTTCAGATCCCGCTTGGTAGGTATTTCATTGATTTGCAATGATTCGTGAACAGATTTGAAGTGAGATAAGTTCAACTAAGACTTCAACTTCATGAATGTACAACTACATATGCACTGGCCCTATTCAGGTAGGTAGGTCATCGTTAGCTGAATGTTAGTGAAAAGTCTTGACCAGTGTGACGATGTGAGGATAAATACTTCCGGCGTATAACATTCGCCAGTGGCCGTGGTATATCGTGAACTGGCAGAAGTTGGAATTCATGAGCTTGCCATTAGGTCACGTCCCAGTGACCGAATGTTACACGAGCTCGCCTTGTAACCAGAAGGTATTAGGTTCTCCTTCCAGTAGGTGTGTGCTGCCAAATAGTACTAAAGTAGGATAAAACAGGTGTTCAGAACTCTCAGGCTTTCCAATATAACTGAGAGCGTTGTCAGCTAGTGATGAAATCCTACAAGTAATCAAATATTTAACTGTTCGTATTATAATACACTGTAGAACAGATATAGGTCGCAGATGACCGAAACTCAATTATTATATTATTACTATCGTTCCCTTGGGTTCCTAGTGAAACATAGGGCTTCAACTACACGTCTCCAATTGCTTCTGTCTTCTGACGTACTTTTCACTTGCATCCATGTTAATCCATACTGTTCCAACTCCTCTTCACACGATCTCCTCCATGTCACCCTTGGTCGTCGCACTCGCCGATTCTCTTTCGGGTTCCACTCGAGCACTGGCCTGACGCGCGATGTCAACCAACGGCCTCCTCAGCGAGTGTCCAATCCATCTCTACTTTCTCCTGCATATTTTTTGGGCGATTGGTTCTTGTTTTGTTTCTTCCCATAGTTTCTTGTTGGTGATTCTTTCCGCCCATCTGATCTTCAGTATAGAACGAAGACAGTTGTTGACAGTCGTTGTTGTCTGCAACAGGCTGTTTGAAATATTCTTTGTGACCCACTGCTAAGTTTCTGATCCTAACAGAAGAAGCGACTTGACGTTTGTTTTGAAAATCCGAATTTTGTTGTTGATGCAGGCTGAGTGACGAAGATTTCCAGATTTGGTTGGTTTCAGGTTGATGAGTGTGTTTCTCGCCTTCTCGATTCTCGATTTGACATCCTCATCCGTTCCTCCTTTATTTGAGACTGAATCTCAACCTAAAGGTTAATAACTTGTAGTCTCCTGGTCATATCCTTGTTGAAATCTTGGTTGCACACTGTTGGAGAATCCTAATCGGGTACATAATATTCAACGAAAAGATTCGAAGAATTTAACATCAGACAGTACAAACGTATAAATATATTTTCTCAATAATTTAATAATTCATGGAAAATTCCCATTGTAACATATAGAAAATCAAAACAAATGATTCAGCGAAGAGACTCTTTTCAACGAATTTATCATCAAGCTATACAATCGTATTTACATATGGTTTTTAAGAAGTTATATCCGGTGAGGGAATTGAAACATAGGTGTGAATGCATGAAATAATAATAATATGAAGTGCAATTAAAACTAAAATGTTTGTGATTATAATCGTAGTTAAAGGTCAAGTGGCAAAGCAAATTAATGTCATATATAGAATAATTCATAGGATGGATAGAACTTGAAAAAGGTGTGCAATTATAAGATTAGTAGACAAATCGAAAAAATAAAAACGTTACGTAATACTGTGTAAAATTTAATAGCATAGAATTTAATGTTGCATAAAGGAATTGATTTAGAATGACAAGTGGAACAAGTGAAATAATACCGGGGACAATTAAAAGTGAGAGTAGTAATAGTAACAATTGACTTAATAAGGAAGAGTATACAAATTGAATAGACAAAAATGAAAAAATGGAGAGTTGGTAGAGCTAAAGTATGATTGGGGATTAACATACTTTAGCATAGAGGGATTAAGACCATGAAAGTTGGAGGGGTTGAACGAACTTCTTCTGTACACAGAGATCTGGCTTTTCTGTTTCGATAGCCAAAGCTTCAGCAATACAGATGAGTCGGGTACGTAGGGATTTGGGTAGATTACTCTTTGCCTTGTAGATGACTTTGAAGGCGGAGGCTATAGAGATAGGGTGATCATTATCGACCAGATGTTCAATGATCGCGCTTCTTATTGCTCCACCCATTGTAGAATTAATAACACAGTATTCAACAAAGAGACTCTCTTCAACGACGAATTTATTTTCAAGCTGTACAATCGTATATATATATATGGTTTGTTTAAGAAATTATATCCGGTGAGAGGATTAGATCAAACGTGTGAATGCATAAGATAATAATAATAGTATGACATGTAATTAAAATGTTTGTGATTATAATCACAGTTAAATGTCAAGTGGCAAAACAACTGATGTCATATATAGAATAATGCATCAGGTGCATAGATGTTGGAAAGGGTGCATAATTATAGGATTAGTAAGCGAATAAAAAATGTTAAATAACACGGTGTGAAACTTTTGGTACGATAGAATTCAGTATTGTCAAAGAAAAAAAGTAAATAATAATTTTGGATTTAGAATGACAAGTGAGACAAGCCGAAACAATTCAGACTGAGGGTAGGAATAATAATCGTAGTAATAAGGGAAAGGCACATAGTATAAATAAATAAACAAAATAAATAAATGTCTATCCCTCTACGGCCAAGGCAAAAGTAGGGATTGTTCATACTTCTTTTGTACAATAAAAAAAGGTCTGGCTCAAAGTCATGAATTGTGAAGGCCTCCACTGTCTTTAGAAGTCTGTAACGAAGAAAACGTCGCAAGGAAGTTAGCGCCGATTCGCTAGATGATCTTGAAATCATGGTCAGGGTTGGCAGAGTGACAGGAGTCGATCAGGTGTTCTAGAATAGAGCTTCTCACACACTTTTTTCTCTCTTGTGAAACCAGGCTGCTGGAATATGTTCTCATATCCGTGTGGGAAGTGTTCACTGGCTATGGAGAGTATACCTTGCTCGACAAGAGCAAGTGAATTGATAGATACACATGAAGGCATCCAGACGGAGAACTTGCGGCTGGTCAACGTCATTTGTAATTTTGCAGTAAAGAACCTCTTACTGACTGATTTAGAGAGATGTTATTTGGCGCGCATCTGCAGCTTGATCACTTTTGAACTCCGAGTTCATGAATATGATTTTCTTTGCAAGTGAGTCGGTGACCAGTTTAGACTGCTTATCTTTCAGGTTTCTGTCAATAAATCGGTTAGGGTAACCGTTTTCTACGAGCGTGGCTTTTAGGAAGTCAAGTTCTGAGTCAGTGCAATCAGAACCACAAATGTTTCTTATCCTAAAGCATAGCGAATGTATTAGGTTGATTTTCCTGGAAATAGGCAGCCAACTATAAAAACTAGTTACTTGCCCATATATATATATATATGTATATATATATATATATATATATATATATATATAGTTTTTTATCAAGAAATTATATCCGGTGAGAGAATGCAAACAAAGATGTGAATAATTCCAATATGAAAAAAATTTTATTTTGATAAAATCACACAACGTTCTACAGTAATATTTACTAATGACGTTCCGAGCGCAAACTATTGCCACTCATAATCATATCAAGGTACTCGCATAACTTCCTTGCTTCATTTATATGCATAGGCAATAGAAGTGACTCAACACAAATACGAGAGATATGCAAGATATTATTACCACCAAACAAATCAGAGTAGGATAATAAATAAACTTAAAATGCATTTCAGTTCACTTTATAACAATCTGACAAGCTATCTATTTATTTTACTATATTATTATTATTGTTCCCTTGGGTTCCTTGCGGGAAATAAGGCTTCAACTAAACGTCTCCACTTGCTTCTGTCTTCTCCTGTATTTTTCACCTGCATTCATGTTAGTCCATACTGTTTCAACTCCTCTTCACACGATCTCCTCCATGTCACCCTTGGACGTCTCACTCGACGCATCTCTTCCGGGTTCAACTTGAGCTATGGCCTGATGCGCGATGTCACCCAACGGCCTCCTCAGCGAGTGTCCAATCCATCTCAACTTTCTCCTGCATATTTGTTGACCGATTGGTTCTTGTTTTGTTTGTTCTCATAGTTTCTTGTTGGTGATTCTTTCCGCCCATCTGATCTTCAGTATAGAGCCAGCGAAGACAGTTGTTGATGAAGGTCTGCAACAGGCTGTTGGAAATATTCTTTGTGACCCGCCGCCAAGTTTCTGATCCATCCGTATAGAAGAAGTGAATGACTTGACGTCTGTATTGAAAATACGAATCGCTTTGTTATTGATGCAGGCTGAGTGACAGCGGAAGATTTCCAGATTGGTTTCAGGTTGATGAATGTGTTTCTCGCCTTCCCGATTCTCGATTTGATATCTTCGTCCGTTCCTCGTGTAGTTGAGACAATGCTCCCTAGATAAGTGAGTATATGAAGTAAACTCTTTCAAAAGCCTCCTATTGATGGCGATTGGCTGTGGATGTCGCTGTTGTTGTTGTTGGTTGGTTGGCTGGTTATTTCCATAACCTCCGTCTTGTCTATGTTCACCTGGAGTCCTGTCTTTGCTGCTTCTTCGACCAGTTTGTCGGTTTTCGCTTGTAATCCTTCGATTTTGTGTGACATCAAACATAAATCATCCACGCGCGAAATCCAGGTCTTGTAGGTTCAACACGTCGGTCCAGGATATCCCTGTCTTCTCGTTTCCCACTGTCTGACGCATAATCCAGTCCACCCTAATTATGAATATCATTGGTGATAATAAGCACCCTTGTCTGACTCCTGTGTTTACTCCAAACGCCTCGCTGAGTTTTCCGTTGTGGATGGATCACTTGACATGTGCCGTTGTCGTATTGCTGTTGAATAAGGTTGATGAATATTTGGGGTACGCCGTAGTACTCAAGTAGTTTCCAAATTACTTCACTGCCAACGCTGTCGAAGGCCTTCTCAAAGTCTATGAAGTTGAGGTAGAGGTTTTATTGCCATTCCATGCTTTGTTCTGTGATGATGATGCGCTGAGTTGCAATTTGGTCAGAACATGATGTGCCTTTCCTGAATCCAGCTTGTTCTGGTCGGACTTCTGTATCCAGTGCGTCCTTGATTCTCTGCAGGATGATGCGACTCGGGATTTTACTTCGCGTCCACAGGAGCATGATTCCTCGCCAGTTCTTGCAGAGTCCTAGGTCGCCCTTCTTTGGTAGTTTCACAAGGTATCCTATTCTCCAGTCAGTAGGCACCTTTCCCTCTTTCCATTTCTTTTGCAATAATGGAGTCAGCATATCTGCTGTCGTCTCCGGGTCCGCTTTCAGTGCTTCCGGGTGTATTCCATCTGGTCCAGCTGCTTTTCCAGCTTTCAGAAGCTTGATCGCATTCAAGACTTCAGCTTTCGTTGGAGGTTTGGTGTCAACTTGCAGTTGTGTACGCGCTATTGTTGGTATTTCTGGACGGGCTGCAGGTGGTGGTCGGTTCAAGAGTCCTTTGAAGTGATCCACCCATTGTGTAATCTGTCATTTGTTATGATTATGAGCAGTAAATTGTGCTCGAAACGTCATCAGTAAATATTACTGTATAACACTGTGAGACTCTATCAAAATAAAAATTTACCCATAATGAGATGTGTAGCTGCTGGCGCCACTCAGTACTAGTGAAAAATTTCCCGAATCACCTTTCGATCGACGCTGTGCTATCGAAGGCCTTTTCAAATTCAATGATGTTGAGATAGAGAGGTGACTGCCATTCCAAGCTCTGTTCAATGATGATCCGTAGTGTTGCAATTTGATCGATGCATGACTTGTTCCTCCTGAATCCAGCCTGTTTTGGTCGAAGTTTTTCATCCAGGGCTTTTTTGATTCTCTCCAGGGTGATACGGTTTAGTATTTTGCTTGGGTTGGACAGGAGCATAATGCCGCGCCGCGTTCTTGCATTGACTTAAGTCTCCTTTCTTTGGCAGTTTGAATAACTATCCTTTTTTCCAACCCTCGGGTACCTTGCCCTCTTTCCACACCTTCTCAAAAAAGTGGCGTCATCAAGTTTGCTGGTGTCTCTGGGTCCATTTTCAATGCCTTTGCTGGTATTCCGTCTGGTCCTGATGCGTTTCCAGTTTTAGCATGTTGATTCCCTTCAGGATTTCTGTCCTCGTTGGAGGGTTGATGTTCACTGGTAATTCTGCTTCCGCTGTCGGTATTATTCGGCTCGTTGTAGGTGGCGGTCGACTGAGAAGTTTTTTGAAGTGTTCAGCCCAGAATTGCCTTTGTTGCACCTCGTTGGTGATTGACTTTCCATTGTAATCCTTCACTGGCTTAATTTGTGTCAGACGTTTCCCCAATAGGTACCTAGTTGTTTGGTATAGTGTTGCGACGTCTCCTTCGCCTGCACTGCAGCTTGTTCTGTTTTACTTGCCATAGCTTCAGAATATTTTCCTTTTTCTTCCTCGACACTCTTCTTTACTCTTTTGTTCAGTGTGTTGTAGCTTACGTTCAACTCCTGTTTATGTTGCTCCTTGATGCACTAAAAAATCTTTTGTTTCACCATTCTCCTCTCTTCTGTTAGTTTCCATATGTCCGTAGTAAGCCACTGCGCGAAGCCAAGTGCCTATCGACAATAACGTTAACTATGTGGTCCACTGGGACACCACTCATCCTACTGACAGTCTTCAGCATTCTATGAATTGTGACATAGTCCTTTACAAGCAAACCAGGAAAGAATAAGGGTGAACAATAAAGAAGAATAGGTAGGATGCAATAGTTTATGAACTGTAAGGGGAGGGGTTGAGTTATACCCGAGTGCCTTAACCTCTTAATATAAGACGTCAGGCGGATTATTTTACTGGAGATCGCTAAGACATGGGAAGACCAGGAGAGATCAGAAGACAGAACAAGTCCAAGATGCTTAATTTCTGATTTAACTCCTATATTGACATGGTCTTCTTTTTTGAAAAATTGGTATCCATGCCTCAAGCCAACCACGCCTAGTTAACTAGCTCGCTAGTTTTCTAGCCGGTTCCAAGCCCGGGTAAAGAGGGGGGGGGGTTGGGCGTGTGGCTATCAACCTCACACCACTATATCTTTCAAACCGCTAGAGAAACTTTAACACACAGAATTAGTCGTATGCTGAAGTCTGCCTTTCACGTTGCTTCGAAGCGTTGGTCGACTGCAGAATATCATTCTTAGAGTTGCTGCAGGAAGGGTCTTCTTCGATGAACTGAAGATTATCCTCCCAAGGATATCCACTGCTAAGTGCCTCTTGAAGTTCAGATTCAAGTATAGTGTTTTCTTTGCCATTTAAATGCCTTCTTCCCTTTTTGGCTTTGGTTCCATGTTCTCCACCAAGCATGCTGGGTATCCATTCCGAGTCAGGATATTTTTGAAAGATAGAAGCTCTTCTTCTAAGCAATCATTGCTGCAAATTCTTCTGATATGGTGGGCCAGTGAGATGTTAAGAGAGCTCTTTTTTGACTAACAGGTATCCCAACTTTAAATGTTTGTCAGTTGGCCATACCATGATGGTTTTCCGTGGATAGATTTTTTCAGAGTTTCATAATCTATTTATGTCAATTCGATATCGAGAAATGGAATCTTTGATTCATTTTCAACATTCATCATGAATTTTATTGAAGCATAGCAATTGTTAAGCTCCTGTAACATACAGTTTAAATCAGAATCATCGTGACAAACTGTAAAATTGTCGTCGATGTAACTTTTGTACAACAGAAATTTATCCATTGTTGGATTTAAAGATCCCATTTAACAAGATTGTCATAAAACAATCTGTCAAAAGTAGTCCAAGTGTGGGAGGGGGTAGCCAGTGGCGATCCCATCTTTCTGTCAGTAGATATTATCCTTATAGGCGAATTGCACATTAATTGTGCACCTCCGCAACAACTCTTTCAAATATGATGTTGGGAATTCGATGCTCAGATTCCTGTCCTCCGTATATTTGCAAAAGAAACAAACTGTTTCCGTAAGTAGCATATTTTTAAATAGAGATTCTATGTCTAGTGATAATATACGTTTACCACTTACACAGAAAAACCTCGCCTAGATTACTAGCTCTCTAGTTTTCTAGCCGGTCCCAAGCCCGGATAAAGAGGGAGGGTTGGGGCGTGGTGCTAGCAACTCCACCCCCAAAACTTAACTAAATTGCTACGAAAACTTCAACGCACAAATATATTAAAAATTCAACAAATACAAACAATAACCTTATTTTTCGCTGGAATCGGGGAAGTGAAAGCCTTCAGGAAGCCAATCAGCCGATTTGCCTCCTTTAAATGAAAGCAAAAATAAGGATGGGGACGTGGAATGTTCGTACAATGTACGAAGCTGGAAAGGCTGCCCAGGCTGCGAGAGCAGATGGAACGGATGTGGAAGGTGCCAACTATCAACTGGAGAGACAGTAATCTATTCCGGTCACCCAGAGGACAACCACGAGCACACCGAGGGAGTAGCCATCACGATGTCACCAACAACAGCCAAAGCTCTCATGCAGTGGGAACCAATCTCCTCCAGGAAAATAACAGCTAAGTTCAACTCAAAAGGAAGGAAGGTTACAAACATTCAATGCTATGCGCCTACAAACGTCTCAGAAAAAGAGCAGAAGGAGGATTTCTAGAGTCAACTACAAACAGTAATGGACAACGTCCCAAATGGCGACATCAAAATTCTGATGGGTGACATGAATGTGAAGCTGGGAGGAGACAATACAGGAAGACAACTCACCATGAGTCGTGAGGCCCTCGGTGAAATGAACGAAAATGGTGAACTCTTCTCAGACTTCTGCGCCTTCAATGATTTGGTGATTGATGGCAGTGTGTTCAAACACAGGGATATACACAAGGCGACATGGATTTCACCAGATGGACACACCAAAAACCAGATAGACTTCATTTCAACCTCAAGGAAGTGGAAACGGAGCCTACTGGACACAAGATCGAGGAGAGGAGCAGATGTGGGTTCAGACCACTATCTAGTACAAGGAACTTTCAAGGTGAAGCTAAAAGCCTCGAGGATACCTGGGGATAGGCCACAATGCAAGTTCAACACGCAAAAACTGAGGGACACAACCACAAGGGACAACTTCACTGCAACTGTCAGAGCAAAGCAGGAAACACTACGTGGCATCACTGAGGAATCTTCCGTGGAAGACCATTGGAACTCTCTGAAGGTAATTTTCAACGAAACGTGTTCAACGGTTTTAGGAAGAAAGAAGAAACAAGACAAGGAATGGCTCTCAACAGACACTTGGAAGCTGATAGAGGAGAGGAGAATGGTGAAAGAGAAAATGATTCAATGCAAAGATGGACAAGAGAAAGAGACGCTGAACTCAACTTACACAGCACTGGACAAAGAAGTGAAGAAGAGTGCTAGGAAGGACAAAAGACAATTCTACGACAAACTGGCTACTGAAGCTGAGAAGGCAGCAGGCAAAAGGGACCTGAGGACACCACATCAGATAATCAAGTCTCTATCCGGGAAGAGATCAACACAAGTGAAACCTATAAAAGACAGCCAAGGGAACCCAATTACCAAAGAAGAAAGACAGATTAAACAATGGGCGGACCACTTCAAAGGACTCTTGAATCGACCACCACCTACAACCCGTCCAGAAATACCAACAACAGCACGTACACAACTGCAAGTTGACACCAATCCTCCAACGAAAGCTGAAGTCTTGAATGCAGTCAAACTTCTGAAAGCTGGAAAAGCAGCTGGACCAGATGGAATACACCCGGAAGCACTGAAAGCGGACCCGGAGACGACAGCAGATATGCTGACTCCATTATTGCAAAAGAAATGGAAAGAGGGAAAGGTGCCTACTGACTGGAGAATAGGATACCTTGTGAAACTACCAAAGAAGGGCGACCTAGGACTCTGCAAGAACTGGCGAGGAATCATGCTCCTGTGGACGCGAAGTAAAATCCCGAGTCGCATCATCCTGCAGAGAATCAAGGACGCACTGGATACAGAAGTCCGACCAGAACAAGCTGGATTCAGGAAAGGCACATCATGTTCTGACCAAATTGCAACTCAGCGCATCATCATCACAGAACAAAGCATGGAATGGCAATAAAACCTCTACCTCAACTTCATAGACTTTGAGAAGGCCTTCGACAGCGTTGGCAGTGAAGTAATTTGGAAACTACTTGAGTACTACGGCGTACCCCAAATATTCATCAACCTTATTCAACAGCAATACGACAACGGCACATGTCAAGTGATCCATCCACAACGGAAAACTCAGCGAGGCGTTTGGAGTAAACACAGGAGTCAGACAAGGGTGCTTATTATCACCAATGATATTCATAATTAGGGTGGACTGGATTATGCGTCAGACAGTGGGAAACGAGAAGACAGGGATATCCTGGACCGACGTGTTGAACCTACAAGACCTGGATTTCGCGCGTGGATGATTTATGTTTGATGTCACACAAAATCGAAGGATTACAAGCGAAAACCGACAAACTGGTCGAAGAAGCAGCAAAGACAGGACTCCAGGTGAACATAGACAAGACGGAGGTTATGGAAATAACCAGCCAACCAACCAACAACAACAACAGCGACATCCACAGCCAATCGCCATCAATAGGAGGCTTTTGAAAGAGTTTACTTCATATACTCACTTATCTAGGGAGCATTGTCTCAACTACACGAGGAACGGACGAAGATATCAAATCGAGAATCGGGAAGGCGAGAAACACATTCATCAACCTGAAACCAATCTGGAAATCTTCCGCTGTCACTCAGCCTGCATCAATAACAAAGCGATTCGTATTTTCAATACAGACGTCAAGTCAGTCACTTCTTCTATACGGATGGATCAGAAACTTGGCGGCGGGTCACAAAGAATATTTCCAACAGCCTGTTGCAGACCTTCATCAACAACTGTCTTCGCTGGCTCTATACTGAAGATCAGATGGGCGGAAAGAATCACCAACAAGAAACTATGAGAACAAACAAAACAAGAACCAATCGGTCAACAAATATGCAGGAGAAAGTTGAGATGGATTGGACACTCACTCGCTGAGGAGGCCGCTGGGTGACATCGCGCGTCAGGCCAGTGCTCGAGTGGAACCTGAAAGAGAAGCGGCGAGTAGGACGTCGAAGGGTGACATGGAGGAGATCGTGTGGGGAAACATTGTTGAAACAGTGTGGAATAACATGGAAGCAGGTGAAAAGTACGGCAGAAGAGAGAAGCAAGTGGAGACGTGTAGCTGAAGCCCTATGTTCCACTAGGAACCCAAGGGAACAATTATAATTATAATACCTACCCTGAAAAATCCAATAAATTCAGAAGTATCTTGGAGAGGGTACTTACATAGTTATTGTCTCACAGATTCTAGCATTTCGGACAACCATTTTGCAACTGGATGGTATAGTGCGTTTGCGGCACATCAGTAGATTGCTCGCGAACCATATATGTGTTCCAGGGTTCGATCCTCGGCCGAGGCACTCCTTTAACTCACTATGTCAGCTTGAAGATCTATGTTTCACTGGGAATGTAAAGGAATAGAAAATGTTTCAAGCCATGGATTAGAAATTTATTTCAAATGAGCTGATGGAATCTGTCAGACAGAATGATATCATTTTACACTAGAAATCTCATCTTCCTTTTTTATCGAAATTTACCGTAGGAACCGGTTTATGGTATTATTAAATTAATTTAAACTAATATCATGTCACTCAGGGGTTTAACATTCCTCATAGTCTTGGTGTGTGTGTCACCAAAAGCATTTCACAACAGGCTGTCTTCAACAGATACTAAAAATCATACGGCCAGCCATGAAGGATAAGCTAGCAAGAAGAAAATCTAGCGGTGAAGAAAGCCGGTCAACCATCTATAGAACAATAAATATATATAGGAGCGAATGAGTATGAATTGGACATACGATGTGGGGATGGCATGAACCAAAATGAGAAGCGATGGGATGAAAATGAGCGAAATGAACGCTTACGGACAGTTGGGAAGCCAGCTGGAAATGATTCAGGGGAATAGAATATACCTGAAGGCTAAAATGTTTTCTAGGAATGAAAGAAATGTTCATCAATAATAGTAGTGGATTAGTTAAGTTGATCAAAAGAAATTGACGAAATATTTCTGTGAATCATAATTAAATGTGACAGTCAGAAATTGATTTGATTATGGCGGAAGAAAATAGACACAAATGAATATGCACGTTCGAATTCAAGAGTAAACATTTTCACTGATGAATAGTGTTCAATTTCACTTAGTTATGGTTGAATAAAAATTCATGCAAAATCCCCATTCGAACATAAATAGACAGAAGACCAGTAGTTCAGCTAAGAGTCCCTTTTCGGCGAATTCATTTTCATAGTCGTGCAGTCGCAAAGTTATATGGTTGTTTTGCATGTGTGTGTGTCTCCTGTCAGTTCACCTGTTGCTGTGGAGGCAGGTATATCCATCGCTCGACGCCCATCCTGTCAAAAAGGGTCAAAGAACACTATCCAGCGTTGCTGCAGAAAGGAAGTAGTGGCCGTAAAACGTGTGCAATAATCGAACATATCGTCACCACTGTTAATTCCATCTCGACAAACGCCTACTCCTTCAAAGTAATCTACAAAATGATGAGCAGCCTGCCAAAGGCAACATGTTTCCATCTTCTTTGCATTGCAGAAGCCCTAGCCTTCCAGTTAGAAGAGCCAAAAGTATGCATACAAAAGAAAATTATTCAACCATTTCTACTGTCATGTAACAACTATTGATTTTATTTTTATTTTCCTAACTACTTATAACTCTTGAGTAATTCCGTATGTTATTTTGATTCCATGTACACCCTGAGCACAACTCTTTCATCAAACTATTCATGTTAATGCGTAACTCTTCTTTAACAATCGTTTGTGACAACTCATCACTTTTGTTACTACCCTCTTAAATCAACATCCAATTCATCTGAAATAAGTAATTTTATTTTCGTTTGGCAAATTTAATGTACACTCACACATATACAAAACAACCATATATATTTGCGACTGGACAGCTATGAAAATGAATTCGCCGCCGAAAAGAGACTCTTCGCTGAACTATTGGTCCTTTATCTATGAATTAAAATTAGTTGAGACAATTGGCGGCACAATTATATGAAGTGAATGATACTTCTAGTGTCAGAACAGTGAATAATGGAGAAGATTTGTAGCTCAGGTGGATTATATTGCATTATTTGTGTCCTCTGAAGGGAGCTGGTTGTTTCTATTGCACTGCATTCGTCGTCCCTCATCTAGATAACAACTACACCACAGGTTTTAGTGTAAAATGGACTTCTCTGTATTCTCCAGTGATGATGGAATTGTATCTTTCGGTGACTACTCTCGTGACTGGTTGTTTATTTTATTTTTTATTTTGATTGTAGCTTGATTCCACACCGTATTTCCAGTAGAAGTATGGAATTTTCAGCATGGATATCGGTAGCCCAAATTTTGCAGGCCGACCACAGATATCGGGTGTACGTCGGCAGGGGATCGAACCCCGGACCATGTGCATGGTCGGCGAGAGCCCTAACCACTGTGCCACTGACACACACAAGCAAATCGTCTATATATGGTGATTGGTCTGTACAAAACGAGATTATCTTTCTCATTATAAGCAAGTGGAAAATCACTGAATAGTCTTTTTTGGTATTTTTGAGCCACCATAAACATTAATGCATGGCGGCTTGCAAAGATATGGAAAACGACATTCATTTAAGTCTCCACTCGTGACTGGATGTTCATTTACGTCTCTATTGATCACATTTTTATTGACTTTGTAGTTCTATCTATCTTGTCATGTCATTATTATTATTGTTGTTTCCTTTAATTCCTAGAGGAACATAGGCCTTCAGCCGTGCGTCTCCATTGCGTTTGGTTCTCTGCTAGAGTCTTCACCTGGCTCCAAGTCTGCCAACACGTTTTCTGCTCCTCTTCACATCACTTACTCCAAATCACCCTTGCACTGACGACCAACTCGCCGCTTTCCTTTCGGGCTCCACTCGAGCGATGGCTTGTCTAGTGATGTCACTTGATGGTTTTCTCAGAGTATGGCCAACCAATCCATCTCCATTTCTTCCTGCATATTTGTTTCACAATCGGTTCCTGCTGTGTTGGTTCACTCATTGCCAGAGATCCATGTTGCTAATCTTTACTGGCCGGCCATCTGATCTTGAGTATTGAGCGAAGACAACTGTTAATGAAGGTCTGTAGTTTGTTTGAGATGCTCTTCATGACGCGCAGTGCAAGTCTCTGATCCGCATAGTGAGTAGCACTGACTTCACATTGGGGTTGAAAATCCGGATCCTGATGATTTTTGATGCTGAGTGCTGTTGACCTCCAGACAGACTTGAGATTAATGAAAGCTTGTCTTGCTTTTCCGATTCTTGCTTTGATATCCTCGTCAGTTCCGTCCGACTGTAGTTGAAACGATGCTTCCCAGGTAGGTATAGCAGGTTTTTTCTTCGAGGTTCCTCCCATTTATGCTGATTGTTTTCTGTTGTTGTTGGTGGTGGTGTTGCCCATGAATCTTCATCACCTCTGTTTTCGCTATGTTCACCTGAAGGAAGTTCTATCTTTGATGCTTCTTCTGCGAACTCGTTGCTTTTCGCTTGCATATCTTCCAGTTTGTAGGCAATCGGACATATATCTTTTCATGTGATTCACTTTTTATTAGCTGGTAAATTTGGTCTATAATAATAATGCGTTTGTTAGTCGCTGGTTGATTCACCTTAGTACCAGGCTTTCAGAAATTCCCTGACTGCATTTTTGGTGTTGTGTATTTCTAAATTTTCCACCTTATCCCAATCGAATTGGTGTCCATATTTATCCGCATGCATTGGTGTGAAAGAATATTATACATATATCAGGATTAATAGCTGTATCTGTTATGCAAAGATTAGAATTAATAGCTCTACCTATAATTAAACCAAAAATCTGCGTGCGTTACGTTGATGATACATTTGTAATGATTCGGAATATTCATTATAAAAATCCTCATTCGAACATTAATAGAGAGAAGACCAGTAGTTCAGTGAAGAGTCTCTTTTCGGTGAATTTACTTTCACAGCCATACAATCTCAAATATATGTGGTTATTCTGTATGTGCCTGTACATTTAAATTTTCAAACGATTATGCACTTAGTAAGTTTATGGTGGAGTTATGGAATACAAAAAGCGTTCATAGGAACTGATTGTTGATATAAGAGGGTAGCAAGAAAAGAGATGACCTGTCACAAACGATTGTTAAAGATAAGTTAGGTGATAACGTGAATAGTTTGATGAAAGAGTCGTGATTATGGTGTACATGGAATTTGAAATAAACACACAAATTAATAAACAGCATATCTGAAGACGGTACATTCACAAGAGAAGAAGAATTAGCCAACAAAATTCCATACTTAGACGTCTTAATCAAGAGAATTAACTCAGAAAATTTAGAAATCCAAGTAATTAGAAAATCAACGTGTGCGTCGGTAGCACGGCGGTTAGGACTCTCGCCCACCATGCACATGGTCTGGGGTTCGATCCCCTGCCGACGCATTTCTAATATCAATGCTGAGAATTCCATAGTTGTCCAAAAATACTGTGTGGTTTGAAGGTATAATCCAAAAAAAGCAATTACCCGATTACCCACAAAAGTTATTAAACTCGAGTCATAATACCAACAACAAGCCAACGTCAAAGACCACAAGAAAATTCATCCTACCATAGATAAAAAATATCTGTGAAATAACAGCCAGAATATTAAGACCGTCTGAAATAGATATAGCACACAAACTAGCCAGCCAACGAGATAGCACAATCACTTCATTTGATATTGCGCAAACCAAAAGATCTGACGGAATAGATGTGCAATTCCAGTTTGACAACACTCTTTACCGTCAAATAGATGGTGTAGCTATGGGCAGTCCACTTAGCCCTGTTTTAGCAGATATATTCATATCCAACCTTGAAAGAACAAAGTTGAAGCATGCAATCGACGAAACAACTTCCTACTGTCGATACGTTGATGACACATTTATAGTGTGCAAAAATGAAAGGCATGCTTCGCACTCACTAAGATTATTCAAGGATGCAAAGGCTAATATCAAGTTCACTGTGGAACATGAAAGTGACGGGAAGTTCCACTTCCTCGACATCGCCATGGAACGCCTAGAAGACGGTAGTCTTCAAAAGTCAATTTATCGAAATTGGACATCAAAATGACAATACTTACATTTTAATAGCTTTTGTTCAAATAGCTTTAAACGTGGTTGAGTCAAGACTCTGTATATAGAGCGAAGAGAATTCGCTCGATAGAGAAATTAGAGGAAGAATTTGAGTTTCTTGAAAAGACATTGAAGAGCGATGGGTACCCTCAAAGGTTCATCAACAAGTGGCGGCCTGCTTAAACCTTGGGCTACCAAAATTTCCATCCTATATATTGCATCTATTTCCTCGTATTTATTTTATTTTAATCATTCAATTATGTGTACTAATCGCATTGTTTACTCTCGCGGTTATTTAAAAAGTTTCCAACCGGCTAATTTACTCGTTTCTAACTAACTTAAGAAAAAGCCTCATGGTGGATGGCAACGAGCTTTAGAGCGTACTCCGATGCATTTGATGACTGTTCCTGTGATTATGAGCACAAATTGCAGATCTCTACCAAACAAGATTAATTATTTGCATTCTCTATTATACTCAAATGTATATTGTAACACTGCTGTAATTACTCTTCAAGAAACTTGGCTGCACGATTCATATGACGATAATTTGGTCTCTTTACCTGATTTTACAATGTACAGACAAGACCGATGTAGCTCAAAGAAGAAGAGAGGTGGAGGGGTGGCCACTTTTATTAATTCTCAGTGGTCTACTGCCAACAACGTCTGCTTCAAATTCTCAAATGACAATATTGATTGTATAACTATTAAATGCCGACCTAAACACTTATCTAAGTATAACTGCATTTTTGTCACAAATATCTATGTCACACCTTCTTGCAGTCCCTCAGAACTATCGATCTTTGCCGACGAATTCACTATTTTTGCTGCTTCTTCGTTTGGTAACGCCTTGTCTGTAGTAACTGGTGACTTCAACGCCAGTGACTACAGTTTTATTACATTGCTGGGTCATGAAAATGTGGTTAACTTCCCAACTCGACAAGATACTTCGCTTGATTTAGTATTCATAAATGATTCTGGAATATACAAAGCTCATAAAAGAGCTCCACTCTCAAACTCTGACCACTGTATTGTACGAGTTCTACCTAAAGTTTACGGAAAGTTACACAAAAAAGCCTTCTCTAACTTGTCCAAGAAAGTTGTTCACAGATGTTACTCAAATGAGAATTTACAACATCTTAGAGACATGCTCAGTGACACAAGATGGGATCTGTTTAATGATGTTTCACTTGATGACACAATCTCTAATATTACGTCTTATCTGAAATTCTGTTTTGAAGTCTGCTGCCCAAAAGAAACATTATTCGTCAAATTCGACCGTTTCTCCTCCCCTCAACTTAAAAAGCTTCGTAGAGAGAAGGAAAAGCTATATAAAATGAAAGATAAAAGTGGCGTAAAAAGAACTAACTTCCTTATCAAGTTTGAAATGCAGAGATTGAATGTTATATATAGCCAGAAATTCATATCCTGCAAAAATGCTTCAAATATATGGAAACTATTTAAGGAAATCACTGGTGGTAAGCAGATTAACAATATTCCGTATTCTTCTGATGTAAGTACTCTTAATAAATCTTTTATTTATTCTCCCTCAAATTCCATGCTTCCCAGTATCACTAGTGTTAATAATAGCCCCTTTCCAGGTTTTAACACAAATGATGTTCAAAAGTGCCTCAAGTCTCTGAACCCTTCCCAGAGCTTAGGTCCAGATCATGTACCTAGTATTATTTTCAAAAAATGTTCTGATATTCTATGTTACCCTCTCACTGATCTGTTTAACAAATCTTTTTCCAGTAATATTGTGCCTGCTGTTTGGAAAGACATTAAAGTTGTACCCATACCTAAATCGTCTACTGGAGCATGTGTCAAATTTAGACCCATTGCTATTACCTCTCCTTTTTTGAAAACTATGGAGAAACTACTTTTACTTAGTCTTGCACCCTCTCTTAAATCCTTTAATGACCCAAAACAGTTTGCTTATAAGCACAGTAGAAGCACTTTAGATGCAGCTGCCGTCTTATATCATAACATTGCTTCCAGTCTAGACAAAGGGGCCAAATTTGTCCGTTGTGCCTTCCTAGACTATACATCTGCTTTTGACTCGGTCCCTAGGGACATCTTGTTAAATAAACTTGCTGTAAGTCAAACAGAATGTTGGGCTGTTAACTGGTTACACTCTTATTTCTCAGAAAGAAAGCAGTACACCGTGTATAAAGGGAAGTCTTCCACTTCATTACCTACTGAAGCTGGTGTCCCTCAAGGCGCTGTCCTTTCTCCTTTTCTTTTTTCTTTCTTCTTACATGACTTGCCTCAGTCCGATGAAATAAATTTTGTGAAGTACGCTGATGATTTAACTGTTTCAATGGCTGTTAACTCCCAGCTAGATTGTACCAAAATAAATAGCTTTCTGTCGGAAGTCAGTAAATGGTCTGAGTCTAACGGTCTTAAACTGAATCCTTCTAAATGTCAGACTGTTAATTTCAGCTTAAGGTGTAAACGGCAGTTAAAAGAAGCCGTCGATTCTTATGACAGTTGTAAGATTGATGACAGTGATATAGGAATTAAATCAGAATTTAAGTATCTTGGACTTATTCTCTCTTCTGATCTCTCCTGGTCTTCCCATGTCTCAGCGATCTCCCGTAAAATATTCCGCCTGACATTTTACATTAAGAAGTTAAGGCACTCCGATATAACTCAACTCCTCCTCTTACAGTTCATAAACTCTTGCATCCTACCTGTTCTTCTTTATTGTTCACCCTTGTTCTTTCCTGGTTTGCTTAAAAATGACTTTGTCACAATTCGTAGAATGCTGAAGACTGTCAGCAGAGTGAGTGGTGTCCCAGTGGACTACATAGTTAACGTCGTTGTCGATAGGCATTTGACTTCGTGCAGTATATTTGCTAAAGGGATTTTGTCTGACTTGGAGCATCCACTTCACCCTCAGCTTTCACCTTGCATATCCTCAGGTAGAACGAGAAGTAACTTCAGAAAACTGTATGCTCGCACGTCTAATTATCAAAATCCTATGAAACCATACTTGGCACGTATTTTATGTGATGAAAATAGCGTCAGGCAAGAATTGACTAACCTTTTTTCATCTAGTAAATAAACAATCTTCTCCATCCATCCTTATATACCTTCAAGTTTTACTTTTATTATTTCTATTATATTTACGGTCCTGTTGCTTCTTGTTCTCACTTTCATAACTGCAAACACCAACTTCTCTCTATGACTGCTGTAATTTTTGTTTTTCCCCTCACCATATCATGTAAAGAGAACATCATATTCAATGTTTTTAATCATGCAAGGATTCGTATACCGCATCGACAATACTGTGTGAAACAAGCCGACGGCAATTTTCACTTGTATTATTATTATTATTATCATTACCTTAGCTGCTATCATTATTATTATTTCCATTTTAAACGCTGCATGTTTTTTATTTTTTATTTATTTATTTTTATATTAACCGTATTGTAGATGTAGAAAAATTTTCTTTGTGATTAATTTTATTTATAATTTGAGGAAATTAGATGCAATATTGTGATTAATGCTGAAAATTCCATTCTGTATCACAAGTACTGTTTTTGGAATAAAGTAAATTATTATTATTTAAAAAAAAACAAGTATGGAAGATCTGAAGTCACAAATGTAAAACAAATCACAGTGGGTAAAAAGCCAATCTACTTTGAGCTTGATTATGAAGGCGAAAACATTTCAGAGATGATTAACAGAAGGCTGAGCACATCACTAGCAACAGCCTATCCTGCAGCTGAGCTTGTTCCCGTCTATCGAACAACTTACTCTTTGATGCAATCAAAAATCGATGGATATCCTTCTCATGTTAACTCCAACTGTATATACAAAGTCACATGTATCTGCGGGAGCAGTTACATTGGAAGAACAGAAAGAAGAAGGGCATATCTACGATTTTATGAACATGTGCCAAAAAGCTTACGTCTAAAGGGAACAAATGCCTTAAACAGTGCCATCGTCAGGCATCTCCTCGGCTTGGGTCATGAGGTGGACGTCGAAAAGTGGTCCAAAATTATCAATAAGCAAAATAGGTCAATTCTCCTTAAATTTGCTGAAGCTATTTCCATCAAGTGCCTGAAACCTGATTTGTGCGTTCAGAAAGAAGCAGTTATCAATTTTCCTTTGTCCTGGTAACTAAATATTTTTCATCCGAATGCGAAATGCTGAAAAGTTTCCATTGTGTATGTTTATTATTGTTCGGAATTGTGTTTAATATTGCATGTATATATGTATATATTATTAGTGTATACATATATTGATGGATTGATTTTTGCTTAAAATGAACTCTGTGCAAGTATGTTAAAATTGTTTTTGTAGATACATTTAATAATGTCTTTGCCCTGTAAGCAGCTGACGAGAAGGCAACGAAATAAAGGATGTGACTATTTTATTCTCTTAAAACTGCAGCTCTTGCTTTATACACCTAGGATCAATAGAGAAGTAAATGAACAACCAGTCACGAGAGTGATCGTCAGAAGATATAATAACATCATTCCTGGAGAATTAAGATGAGTCCATTTTGCACTGAAACCTGTGGTCTAGATGTTGTCTAGATGAGGGATGACGAAAGCTCAGAAGAAAACAACCAGCACCTCAGAGAACGCAACTAATTTGCGATTGAGCGTAATATGTAGTCAGGAATAAAACCCAGCTTTTAAATTCAGATTCACACTTTTGGTTGAGGACAAACGGATTTAAGCCTACTTGATGTCAGTGTTTGTTCAATCTCTTCTTGATCGAGTCGACTGTAGGCAGTGACACTAGTTTTTTCTGAATGTCGGTTCTAAAAGTTAGTAATAAGTTGAAAGAACCAGCACTCCACTGAATTCGAAGACCTTTAAGATCTTCGTGCCTGGTGGATAGTGAAGAAGAAGCCAATCACATCAATATCCGTTGCCTGCAGTTTTGAACGTCATCATTAAATCTTCCGTCTGCCTACGGAATGTTAGTGAGAAGAGATTCAAAATGTTAAGTCGTTTCTAACATTATAAAATGGGCATACAAAGAACTCTTTTTAGCACTTATGAGTCCTAAGAAAAAGGTACAAACAGCGAAGAAAATGCTCCCTTTTCGACGATTCATTTTCATAAGCTGTACAGTCGTAATTATATTAAACAAAGAAATCTGTAGACCAATCAGATAATGGTAAACTTTGTCCTTGAAAAATTGTATTATATAATGTAAGGTGATGATTAGTTGTAAGATAGAAAAGAGATAGAAGTTGACATGACGTAATAGGTGTGAGATAATGACTAATCAATAAGCTTCTGTAGAATGGACAGGAACCAGTGGAAAGGCGACCAAGTGTTTTTATATAAAACCTGTATGAAAAAGCAACGCTATCAATAAACAGTAATAGTAAGCGTAATCTCCGAAAACGTGTAGCTGAACACTATCCAGTCTGGTTGATGAAAGGCGAACGTAGAACTGCAAAGTCGTCTATCTGTGATCACCTGTTAGAGTCAGGTCATTTAGCCCCACGTGATTCATCTTTCAAAGTTATCTACATGGCAAAATCGAATCGATCCAAAAGTTTACGTTTTCTTCACTTATGCATAGCCGAAGCTTTAGCTATACATGAACAGAAACCTAAATTATGTGTTCAAAAACGTTTTGTCAAACCCCTTTCTTTACATTGGTCATAGTAATGTTCTTTCTAGTTTTTAATTTATTTTATTTTCCCACTTGAATTCTTTCCACTTCACTTCACATCTTTGTTTCCTATCTTAATCGTACTCCTAAAGTTTAAAATTTTTAGAAAACACGACATTTTTAAAACATTTTTGATTTCAATTCACTTATAAAACAATCTTTAATAATTTTGTAATTTATCCACTTCAACTCTACCCCTTATAACATTTTAATAATCGTTATTCTTATCACATATATGCATATTGACTGAGCAATTATTTAGTGCCACTTAATAACCTTTTTTCTGTGATATAAATACGACTGTACAGCTTGAAAATGAAGTCGTTGAAAAGAAAATTCTTCGCTGAACGAAAAAAACTGTGCTTCTACTTATGAATAAATGGGTATTTTTTAGTGAAATAGAAATGTTCCTCAGTATGTGAGTAGAGATTTCATCATGGGCTGAAATCAGTTAGAGAACTATTAGTAACCCAGTATTGATATAATTACTGCACACGTGTTCCCTTCCTGTTTGGCAATCATCATCAGTATACACTCACTGCCAGCATTTGGACCCTATACCTTCCACTTTCAGAGGGAAGATCGCACACTATTCAACCACTGAAACCCAGCCCACTGGTCCATAACAGTATTGAAGGGTCCTACAACTGGTATGCATCCATGATCACACTTCGAAAACAGAAATATGTTCGTTCCTTGGCTTGTAAGAGAAACTATACCAAGTTATATAATTGATGTTTGTGTGTGTGTGTGTGTAAAAAAGATCAATTTTCAAGTTTAGCGGTTATTTGGTTACATTAGTTTTCAAAAAACAAATTTTTGATGATAGATTTTTAGGCAAGATCGGCATGAAACCATGAACCTACTAGGTTTCGCACTCGCTGATGCTCATCAGCAAAAGGGGGGTAATATCTTTTTGAAGATTTGAAATTGCATCCCGCTAGTATTGCTAAATTCAGAGACATTATCAGTTAGTTTCTTGAGATGCGAATAACTTTTTGTAGGAGTGTAACAGATGCACTGATTGTTTGTTAGTCACACAATCACACCAGGCTACTTGGCCACATTTCATATCCGATCCATAGAATTGTAGTCAGCATGGAGGACTAGACACGTGACACTGATTATTCCGTAATATTTACTTATTTTGTCCATTATAGTCCTATAGATAATGAGGGCCTCTGTGTAGCACTGTGAAGCATTCATGAAGGTGTGGGTGCTCGATGTCCGGAGATGACAAGGTGTTCGAGGTTAGAGCTGCTGCAATTCTTCTTTTCTCCTCTGTCTAGCTAACCAAGCTGGACAGTGTTCCAAAATACGTTTGTGGAGTTGACGTTACGTACGGCCCATATACTTTGCTCCACACGAGCAAGTAAATTGATAAATGATTCCCTTTAAAGACAAGGATTGTCTACCTCAAGACTAGTTTTAATAGTTTTTGGAAATGTATATAAAGTGACGAAAACATTTAACTACTGATTCTAGTTAAGATCCTGAATCTAGCCGATACGAATCTACCTAACACTACTGGGTACGATGTACACGATTTAGTATTTTGCTACGTCATTGGGAGGCGTACATTCTCCGGACTAAATATTTCGATACTTGTTCCAATATGTGTGCATCAAACCAGCTATTCATTAAGAGTTGTCTTCGCTCAATACTCAAGATCAGATGGCCGACCAGAAAAGATCAGCAACAGAGATCTCTGGGAGCGAATCAACCGGGAACAGATTGTGAAAGAAATAGGCAGGAAGAAATGGAGATGGATTGGCTGGCCATACTCTGAGGAAACAACCCATCAAGTGACATCACTAGACAAGCCATTGCTCGAGTGGAACCCGAAAGGGAAGCAGCGAGTTGGTCGTCAGTGCGAAGGTGGGGTGACTTGGAGGAGGTGATGTGAAGAGGAGATGAAAACGTGTGGGTAGACTTAGAGCCAGGTGAAGACTCTAGCAGAGAACCGAACGCACTGGAGACGCACGGCTGAAGCCCTATGTTCGTCTAGGAATTAAAGGAAATAATAATAATAAACCAGCTGTTCATACGTCTTATATGATTCCAGTGAACCTCCAATTGCTTATTTCACATGTTTCGGCATAAAACATTGTTTTCAAATGTTTTATATCCTTGAATATATTCCAGAGTCTAGGTGCAGATTGTAGTTGTCATTCCAGTTAAACAAAGCTTCAATGAATCATCTTACAGGGAAACTAAAACTGCACCTATACTATAACCTTTTAGGCCAGTTGCCACCATCTCTTCTTTTAGCGATTCCAATTAATTATTACAGGAGATGTACACCTTGAATGATGTTTTTTCTTCAATTATAACGCTGTTCATGGTGTCAAGTGTGTTGTCAGTTCCTTCTTGGACTATACTGCTGTAGGTTGACTTCAACACACATACATACTGAGCTCTGGATTACACAGTGGTTGTTTTGTTATCTTTTTCTTATGGAAATAGTGCTTTGTATCTAACAGTAGGTAGTCCATTCGCCTACTAAGTGCAATAGATATGCCTTGTTACGCTTCTCCTGTTTCTGTTCTCAGTCCCCTTTGAATAACCTACCATAATCTCTTTTAAAGTTGATGTCATTCATTGTGCTGAAAGTTTGACAATCTTCATTCCATTTATTTCTGTATTAGATTTATTATAAGATGAAAATCTTTCTTACTGAAATTATTCAGTAGTCTGAGACTGAATTTCACAAAATGCCAGGTTGTTAATTATACTGTCAGTCACGAGAAAGAAATCTATTTGAACTCTTACAGAACTACGATAGCCACGCTTCACTCAATAAATTGAATATAACATACCCTGATACTGGTTCATCTTCCGGCAAAGTTCAACAATAGCGTCCCAAGGGATGGGGACGCACGAGTGTCCTTGAGCCGACCAATCATATAAATGAGGCATTTTTGCATGAAAAATGACGTATACTTGCAAAAGAATGCATGAAAACACATCAAACAGGGTATCCTTCTCTGACATGACTTACAAATACGTCCCACTTATAATGAGGAGTATCAGTTGCTAAGTTAGGCTTGTTTCTATACATGTATTCACCGAGGTGACTGAAGATAAGCTGTTTTTGTGAATCCTTTATTTCTCTTATCTTGTTGTGCAGTCCCTCCTAAAGCCCTCGGTTGATATACTGTGGTTTCCAGTGAGAGGATCAACGACTACTTACCAGAGAAGTGTGGATAATAAAACAAATTAAAATAAATGACATCAACTCTAAATCTATCCCTCAGCGCAGCCCTAACCTTAATTGTGACCCTAACCTTGAACTCAACACTAACCCTAACCTTAATCCTACCTATTACAACCCTTATTCTAGCCGTAAGTCTAACCCTAATCCTAATTCTGACCCCGACATAACCCTAACCCCAATAGTTACCTTAACCCTAATCCTAACCCTAGCGAGCTATTATCACATTGCCCAAACAGTACTTAAAAATGTGATCTCGGTGATTTTTGCTCCAAAGTTGGTGAATATCACTGATATTTCAGCTATGATAATGACAGGTGCCATAAGACAACGACTAGCATGCATTCCAGGCCATTGGAGCGTTCGCACACCTGGGACGCTATTGTTAAACTTCGCCCATCTTCCAATCTTTTCTGGTCATAAATTATGTTGTTAATCTCTAGAATTGTCTTTCGTTTGACAAGTCAAATAGTGAAATTGATCATTTCAAACATAAGTCAATCGGTTCACATATTTCATCCATTCCCCTTTATTGCTTCCTGAACTGGAGAAAAGTGGCTATGCTGCACTCTGTCGTCTGCCATGAACTTAATGGTCTAATAGGAATACAGGGACTTAACAGCACTTCTCTAATATGTCAGATTCTCTGTGGATCCTCTTCCGCCAACCGTACGATTGCCCATAGTTTCTTGTCTCCTCCTTACATGATCTCCTCTGTGTAATACTCGAAGCCACGTCAGACTCATCCTTTTCTATTCGCTGTCCTGGAGCGTGATATCAATCGACAGCCTCCTCAGGGTGTGCCCTCCATTTTCTTCTACATATTTGTTGGTCAATGCACTCTTGATTTGTTTCATTCCAAAAGCTTCTGTTTCTGGTTGTTTGATCTTCATGTTTGCAACCTGTTGGAAATGCTTTTTATGCCACTCTAAGTTCCTGACCTGTACAGAGAGAGACCGACTAACTTGACACTGGTGTTGGAAATTCGAATTTTGTTCTTGATGTTGAGTGTAGAAGATTTCCAATTTGGTTTCAGAGTGTTGAACGTCTGTCTTGCCTTCCACATCCTAAGTGGTTTTGACATTATGATCCGTGCCGTCCACCTGTTGTTGAAGGGATGCTGCCTTGATAAGTGAAGTAAGCGACCTCTTTCAAATTTCTCCCAGTGACAGTAATTCGTGCTTCCTGTCATCTGTTGATTGGTGTCATCCCGTCTGTCTCCTCTATGTTCACTTCAAGTCCTGTCTTTGTTTCGAGCTTCGTCTGCAAGTCTTCTAGTTTGTGTGACATTAGATATAATTCACCCACGCTCGAAATTCAGGCCTTCAGGAGTCTTCTTATCGACTTAGTTTGTTCCTGTATTCTCGCTTCCCAAGTACGGTGTGCCGAATACTCCAATCCAACACAATGAGGAATATCATCATGGATGATAGTAGGTAGGCAGACTTGTCTTCCTACTATCATCCATTGCGAAGACTTAACAGAGTGTTAATTTCATGCAGCCAGCTGTTGTATGAGGTTGATAAAAGCTTGTGGCAATATCCTCTAGAGTGCTGACGTAGTTCCCAATTTACTTCTCAGTATACACAATCGAAGGCCTTTTAGAAACTGATGAAGTTTAGGTATGGGTTTGACTGTCATTCTGAAATGCAGCATCCCGGATTGTCAACTACAATGTGAAGTCAGTGCTACTCACTATACGGATCAGAGACTTGGCGCCGAGTCACGAAGCGCACTTCGAACAAACTACAGACCTTCATCAACAGCTGTCTTTGCTCAGTGCTCAAGATCAGATGGCCAGCCAGAAGAGATGGGCGACAGGGATCTCTGGAAGTGAACCAACCGAGCAGAAACCGATTGCGCCAGAAATATGTAGGAAGAAATCAATGTGGACTGGCTGGCCATATTCTGAGAAAACAAACCATCAAGTGACATCACACGCAATGCAGGCGATCATTCGAGTGGAAGGAGAATGGGAAGCGGTGACTCTTCATCAGTACGCACACACCGGGATTCGAACCCAGGGCCTTCTGGATACAAGGCCATCGAGCTCGTTGACCATTCACCAGCCACTGGCACTTAACCTGATCCAATGGTCCTCGAATTCTAACTTTTGCCAATTCACGGCATAGCGCGACCATTTCACAATGTCTTCTTCGATGAGTTACTACCTCATCTTCCACTTGCTCTACCCTACTGGTCACGGCTTCTCATTAGAACCCCAGGTTAACTGCCTGAATAGGACCAGTCACTAGTGAGCATCAGATTAATTTTCAAGAATTGGTTTTATAGGGATTTGTTTTATTGATGGACTGGTGTTCACTCGCACTTCTATGCCCACTGTTGGTGGCATTTCTGGACGAGTCACACTTACTCATATATTATAAATACACACTTTAAAATTAGTATTCATTATAATAAAGGTTTTTGTATTTCCCAATGAATGAAAAACAAAACGATGTTGCTGATTTTACTGACGTTTCGCTATTTAATGTGAATAGCTTTATCAAAGTATTATTAAACCAGAATTTACAAAATCTCAGCATATATATAAAATCAAAATCAGAAGAAATTAACACCGTAGAGCGTCTCTTCGATCACCGAGAAATCCCGTTGAACTACAAAAAGTTGAAAAATCATCAGCCATAGGTCTACATGCTATAGAATCAGGCCACAAAATTGATTTCAAAAATATTGAAATCATAATCCAGAAAAACTTCAGAAATCACAAAGAACTTCTAATATCAACAGAAGCACTTCATATGATCAAATGGAATCCAAATTGTCTGAATAGGAATGATGGATTAAAACAGAATCTCACCTAGTTACAACACCTCCCTCCACCATGAACGGCAAAATCAACACGAATGTGATATGCAAGTTCACTATGTAAAAACACCCTGCTTTTATAATTTTACACACTGATCACATCCAACAATCCACATTTGATTTTGTTATCTTTACCAATTGACCAACTTGACAACGGAAAGTGACCCAGACTGACGAATGATGATCAAGTTAGTAAACTTTGTTTTGATAACATAACAGATGTACGATTACCTTTGTTATTTAGTTTGGTGATCTTCATTGTTATTTTTACTTTCAATATGTCCCTTTAACTTGACCTAAGTCGATTTTCTCACCTCTTAACTCTTAGTTTATATATATTCTGAGATTTTGTAAATTCCGGTTTAATAATACTTTGATAAGGCTATTATCATTAACTAGCGAAACATCAGTAAAAACAGCAATATTGTTTTGTTTTTCATTCATTGGGAAAAACAGAAACCTTTATTATAATGAATATCATTTACCCAATGCCCAAATATTTCCAAACCGTTAAAAGTGAACTTGGTTTGGACATCTATAACTTAAAATTTATATTATTAATATTAATTATTATTTTTTTCGGTTATCTATTTCGATTTTATTTGCATCTTACTTTCAAATTACATATTGAAAAAAACACATTTCGAGTGGTAATTTTTAGACAAGTTCATAATCACACCTGCATACAGTGTTATAGACAATTAAGTTTCAAGCAAATATTTCGCCATATATAATTCAACTTTAACACTGCACATTCCATTGTCAAAGTCATTCTGTCTCGTAGCATACTCATACCGAAATATATATTACGCAATCTGACATGCATAATTATTATGCCTGATAAAATTAGCAGTCTTCTTTTTTTATCTTTATCTCTCTTCTTTTAGTAATTACTATAAACGACAAAATTTGATAGTTATTGAACGAGAAACAATCGAAAATAGCATTAGTAAAATATAAGTAAGTTTTTAGTTTTCGTAGACAAATGTAAAGACCAATTGCAAATCTTGACAGTATCTTGTCTGCTGCTTGTTTTTATTTTTAAAACTCAATTATCTACATTCTAATAGTTTTTGTGCAAACAGTTTTATACAAGCACTGGTCAAGACTCTGTACAACAAAGCTATGAGAATATGCTCTACAGAGAAATTAGATTAATAAATCGTTATTCACGAAAAGAGGTTGAAAATAACGGTTAACCTCAGAGACTCATCAATAAGAAGTGAGGAAGATGTAAAGGCTCAAATGTCAAACAAATCACTACTGTGGGAAAACAGCCTGTCTTCATTGAACTCGATTTTAAAGGTGACAGTAATGCAGCAATGGTCAACAGAAGACTGCGTTCGTCACTAGCCTAAGCCTAAAACACTGCAGCAAAGTTGATTCTCGCCTAATGGACAATGTGCTCTTTGGTCCACTCAAAATCTGACAGATACTCCAACTGTGTATACAGATTTCGCGTGTATGAGCGTGAGCGGTTACATTGGGAGAACAGGAAGAAGGGCACACCTCCGATTTTCTGGACATGTGGTAAAAAGCCTACACCTCAGGGGAACAAGCGATTACAATAGTGCCATCACTAGGCATCTCCTTGATAAGGGTTATGAGGTGGAAATCGCAAAATCCTTTAAAATTATCAATAGACAAAATATCTCAGTTCTGCACAAGTTTTCCAAAGCAATCTCTACCAAACGCCTGAAACTCTATCTAGCTGTTGAGAAAGCAGCAGTTATCAATATTTCCTAACCCTAGTAGGTGGATGTCCTTAGCCTCTCTTTCATTTGTTTGCGTAATCTGCGGTTTTAAACTCAGCCCCCCTTATAATAAGATGTAATTCTGCTTGTCTCCTGTTTCTATGATTTAAGTTGAAATTTATACATTGTTACCTAATTACTTTTGGTTACTCATCATATTTTGCACCGGTTCTCTTCATAACGTGACCTCTTTACCGTTACATGCATACATTTGCTTTGTTTAAACATGAACTAACTGAGTTAAAGAAGCTTAATTTTCTGAACGCTGTTCACTAAGTTCGGAAACTCCTGTCAACTGACATCATGTAAAATTTCCAAGTATGTTAAAATCGTTCTGTGCTCAAACTTAATAATTCATTGACTGTTGACTCCTTTAGATACTAGAGGAACATAGGGATACAGCCTCACGTCTCCATTGCCACTTATGCCCACAGGCTTTCATCTCCTCTTCACATGACCCATCCTACATGTCACCCGCGAACTGACGACCAACTCGCCGCTTCCCATTCTCCTTCCACTCGAATGATCGCCTGCATTGCGTGTGATGTCAATTGATGGTTTGTTTTCTCAGAGTATGGCCAGCCAATCCACCTCCATTTCTTCCTGATTACTTCTCTCACAATCAGTTCCTGCTGGGTTGGTTCGCTTCCAGAGATCCCTGCTGCTGATCTCTTCTGGCTGGCCATGTGATCTTGAGTAGTATTGAGCGAAGACAGCTGTTGATGAATGTCTGTAGTTTGTTCGAAGTGCCTGTACGTGTTGATTGTATTCAAGATAGACCTCAACTAACAGCACTTACTAAAGACTTCTCCTCTTAATACCCTTATCAGTACTCTACATACCGTCTAAGTACTGATTAACGAACTCAAAGTAAAACGGATGGCGACTGGGTAGTGTGTCCTGATGAGAGTTGTATTTTTACACAGATTAAATATCAATTTTAATAAATGAGAATGTTATACAGCTTAACTGTTGCCTGGCTGGGTAGTAAGCTTTAAGAAGGGAATAATAATAACTTCAACCTGGATGGTATCATTATGCGGAGAGCCTTGTTCATGAATGAAAATCTAGTCCGGTTAACTGAGTTCTAGTCAACCATCATAATTTCCAACGACGTGAACTATGTTAAGATTTAAGGACTATGATTCATGTTTCAAATGAAGAACATGAGTTCTGGGATAAGATTAATTCGTTTACGACAGTTGGGAAGTAACTAATGACGTATATCCTACCTTTCTGACCACAATGGAAACATGACTGATAGAATTCAGTCTGTTCCGACACCAGGGATCACACATACAATAGTGGTTATTCCACAGAAACTTGTCAGTGTATTTGTATTTATATAAATATATATGTATATATTAGTTAGTTAGTTAGTTCTTTGTCTGATGTCCGCCTTCAAAGTGTATAAATCTGGACAATGTATCTTGCGTCATAAAATACTTGAGGATTATTCATAAGCCTGGAGCAGTTTAAGGTCTTCTTTATTCCAGAGGAAAATTATACATAATCGACACATCTGCCAGTAGGCTGAGAAGTGTGTGTTTGCGTACATTTTTGTACCTGGAATCCTAATTCAATCTAATTAACTGCGGTCAGACATTACGTGTAATTCACAGCTTAACACACCAATTTGAGTGACTGAGTTCTTTCTGATATATATCACTGTAATTATTCCCTCGGATTCCTAAGTGGAACATAGGGCTTAAACAGCACATTTCCAATTTATCCTGTTGACTACTGTCGTCTTCGGCTCGCCAAACAATTGCTCATGGGTTGTCATCTCTTCCCGACATAATCTCCTCCATTCAAGCTTCCGTCCCATGCGGAAATCGTCGTTTCCTATCCAAGTTTCACTTGAGGGTTTTTCCCAGGACACAATGTCACCCGATCGCCCACTCTTTATCTGATTTTGGCATATTTGTAGGGCAACAGGTCCTTGGTCGGTTCATCAGAACAGGTCTGTGATACTCACTGTTCTGCTGGTCTTCAGCATGATGCCGTCAAAGGTAGTTGTTGGCAATTAAATGCAGGAGGCTGGTCGAAATGTTTTCTGTGACACTCCAAGTTTCAGACCATTGTGGAAGAACTGACTGTCTTCACAGTGCTGTTTAATATATGAATTTTGTTCTTTATGCTGAATACAGTAAATTCCCAGAATGATTTCTTAGTGACAGAGGTCTACAACACCTTTCCGATCCTCATTGGTTTCACCATCCTCATCCCTGTTATCGCCTTGAGTTGAAACGATGCCATGCGGTCATTTAAGTGAAGGATGTGACCCCTTCGGAATTTCTACTGTTGCATTAGAAAGACTTTACGGCTTTACGTCGAATCTAGTCTATCCTAATTCCATATTAGTTTGTATATTAGATGTATCACACGATGAAACAGTAGCATTTACTGAATGACGTTTCGGACAAAATTTATTGTTCATAATCATATCAATTGTACTCACAAGTCTTTGAAACAAACAAACCAATATTTGGACTTCCGATCATCCCATCCCATGTCAGTAAAAATAGGATTGGTGAAATGTTTAAATGACAGAGCAAAAAATCTAAGTAGCATCAAGGAAAATCTAAGACAGGAAGTGATACACATAAAAGATGCTCTTGAAACTTAATAATTACCCGGATAAATTAGTCAGGAAATCTGTAAAAAAAATTGAAAAATTTAGAAAAATAATGATAGTAGCGATAGTGATAATAATAGTGATAACGATAATAATGATAATAGTGATGACGACACCAACGATAAGGAATCTAAATCATCAGTAGTAATTCCATACAAAGAAGGGATCTTGGAAGCGTTTCCCAGGATTCTTAACAAGGCAGGAATAAAAGAGGCTGGCATTTCAAACACTTAACCTCAATTAGAACCAGACTTTGTCGGTTAAAGGATCAATCCTGTGGAGCCTTTAAAACAAAACAATTTAATTTATCTGATACCCTGTCTGCAATGACCATCAGGTCAAATACGTTTGTCAGAGTAGTGGAACAGGTGCGGTCAGACTAGCCGAACATAAAAACTTAGCAAAATCTAGATCGGTCAATCCGAATAACATAAGAAATCCAGAGAATAGTTCAGCTATATCACTCACTACATGCGGTTACACACAAACATAAAATAGGATGGGATAGGATGACAGATTTCAAATCTAATGTCACAGGGTGGGTGGAGGGAAAGATTGATAATAGGAGCTTTGTTTATCGAATCAACCGAAAGCATTTGTAATAGGAATGACTCAACACCTGTCCAGCCAGATATCTGGAAAATTCTACTACCCCAACGACGACAAATAGGAGAGGACTAAGAAGACTATAAAACTCAAGTTTCAAAGTCATGTGATTACAATTGATTGATATGATTATAAACAATAAATTTTGTTCGAAACCTTGTCATCCAGTAAATAATACAGTTTCACTGTGATACATTTAAAAAACAAACTAATATGGAATTATTTACAACCACAGTGCCCAAGTTTTACACATATATTACTAGTTTATCCTAATCCACTATCATGTATGTTTCTCAGCGATTCATTCAACAATACACGAATTGGCTACAGGATTTCAATATGGGTTGACATCAGTTAGAGAACCATTGGAAAACATGCGGTGATTACTGGACAATGGTTTCGTCCTAGTTTGGGAATCTTCATCAGTACGCACCCACCACAGGGGGGTTCGAACCCAGGACCTTCTAGTTATAAAGCTGGCGAGCTTGTAGACCACAAAGCCACTGGGATTCGATCCAATGGCTAGCCAGCACATGAATTCTAACTTCTGCCAATTCACTACATAGCGTGACCGGTAGCCAATGTCTTTGGCGACCTGCTGCACCCTACTAGAACCCAGGTAACTGCTTACGTGAATAGGGCCATTCGCTAGTGAGAATCTCATCGATGTTCAAGTATTAGTATGTAGGGATTTGATTGGTTGTCCAGTACTGTTCAGTGCTGTCCAGTACTAACAGGTTTCCGACGTCAGCTTATGATGAAATCATTTAACCAATTAGTCAAATCCCTACAAACCAATACTTGAAAAGAAAAATTATCAGATAATTTACTAATTAATTTTTGTTAAGCATATGTGTAAAACAGTATTGCTGTATGTTTCTATGATTCACTTTCTTTACCGCATACATTTTTCTTTTTCTTAGTATTCCAATAGTTTGCCAGCCTATTGATTTTGGCCAAGAACGTTTTTTCTATGTTGAAAAGTATTTGACCCGATTTGATCAACTCTCATTAATTTTTATGAGGTGTTTGATTAACAGAAGAAGTTGACATTATTGTCTAGTATAATTTGTAGAATATAATTTTTTGGCTCAGTGTAATTCTTTATGATAATTTTTGCCAAGGAATTTTAGATAACTCTTAAATTTGATAACAGTAAGCATATTTCTAATTACTTCTTCTTTGTTTATACTCTATGAGATCGTTACATTGTTACTAATTATAGATTTTGAATAAATTCTAAGTAATATATATATTTACAAGTATATTTGTTGAACGTAAAAATATTTGTGATACGATCCTGTATTTTGTTCTGGTGGTTAGCGTTTTCAGTTTGGTCATGCGTAGCAGATTTATGTCGCAAGTAAACTGATTGGTGACGGGAAAAGATCATCAACAGGTTGATGATTTGCATCGGAACTTGATCCCTGTCTTCGTACTATCTACTAGCATCATCTATTACCCAACTATAATGTCATTTATTCAAGGACATTTCGGCCTTCAAATGATCATAAGTGATTGGGGAAGAGCCATATCTACTATTATTATTGTTATTGTTCCCTTGCGTTCCGAGTGGGACATAGTGCTTCAGTTACATATCTCAACTTTGTTCTGTTTTCTGTTATCCTCTTCAGCTGGGTCAACGATTAACGATCTCCTCCATGTCACCCTTGCACCAACGACCCACTCGTCGTTTCTTAACGAGATTCTACTCGAGGGCCTGGCATGCGATGGCATTTTATTTATTTTTTATTTTGATTTACAGCTTGATTCCACACCGTATTTTCAGTACAAGTATGGAATTTTCAGCATGGATATCGGTAGCCCAAATTCAGGCTGACCATAGATATCGGGTGTGCGCCGGCAGGGGATCGAACCCCGGACCATGTGCATGGTCGGCGAGAGTCCTAACCACTGTGCCACCGACGCACATTCGACAGCCTCCTCAATGTATGCCCGACCCATTTCCACGTTCTCCTGCATATTTGTTGAGCGATCGACTCTTGGTTGATTTGATCCCAGCCAGAATTTCTTGTTGCTAATTCTTACTGGCCGGCTGGCTATGTGATCTTCAGTATGGAGCAAAGGAAGCTGTTTATGAAAGTCTGCAACCTGTTGGAAGTCCTTTTCGTGACACGCAGTGCAAGTTTCTTACCCGTATAGAAGAAGTGGCCGATATGACACTGGTGTTGAAAATTCGAATAGTGTTCTTTGTACAGAAGATTTCCAAACTGGTTTCGAAACGTCATCCAGTGAATAGTACTGTTTCACTTTGTGAAACATCTAATAAACAAACTAATATGAAATTGGCTTCCCGAATGCTTTCACCAGCCAGCGTCATTTCGCCTCTCTGATTCTAGCAAAGTATAAGATTGTTATTTCAAGTTTTTGTATTTTTAGTATATTTTCTGTGTGTTGAAGTTTCTCTAGCAGTATGAAAGGTTTAGTGGTATGGGTTGCTAGTCCCATGCCCAAACCTCCCTCTTTACCCGGGTTAGCGACTGGCTAGAATACTAGCGAGCTAGTTAACTAGGCGAGGTTATGTAGACGATTGGTTTCATGTAATTACATAATAGGTTGTTCTGTTTGGCACAACACACAATGATGTAATATCAAAAACTGGATGACGTTTTGAGCAAAATGTATTGCTCATTATCACATAAATATAGTTACATGGCTTCACAATTTGCATGATATATATATGTATATATATTACTCTGTCTCCATCTTCCATTCGTTTTCGTGGAGACCAGTCGATGATACATTCAGTGTGATGATATCTAAACATATATCTGAGTTCTTCACACACAGAAACTGAGTAGTAAATGGAGGCCAATCCATTTTTGAGTTAGAAGCTGGACAAAGTGAGTTGATCATACCAGACTGTGAAATAGAACAAAAACAAGATGATGGATTAGACAGCAGCCTTCATAGGAAATTGGAACACACTCTAATAAATACTTAGACTTTGATTCAGCCCATCAAGAATCGGTTAATATACGTTTAATTAAATGTGTATAATCGGGCGAACAGCCTAACTAGTAAGACGCAAGATTTAAATAGTTAAACCAAACGAATAAGGCAAATTTTACTGGTAAATGACACGTTACCCAACACAATTTACTCAAAAATATATGAAGAACCATAGAAAAAATAAAATTAGTAGTGAAAATCATGAATAGAATTCAAAGACTCCATAGTAATAATGTATAAAGAAGGATTCTGAATGAAGCTGGGTTTAGAGTGGCATTTAAACCAACCAACCAACTACCTTAGAGATAAACGTTATCGGCTTAAGCACCCAATTCAGAAAAATATATGATTTACCAAATAACATATAATGACTCTGAGGTCAGTATATAAGTCAAACTAGTAGATTCAAGTTAGTTAGATTACACGGAAATCAAAATTTAGCTACACCTAGAATGACAGAGGCTGCTAAGTAAAATAACTTGGAAAATAGTTTAGCCATTGCAGTGGATTCACTTGCATGTAACCACACATTAGACTGTGTGGAAGAGAGTGAGAGTATTAAAAAGTATTATAGCTATATATGTGTAAAACTTGGGCACTGTGGTAGTAATATAGATAGGTGGAGAGATAGAGAGGTTAGTCACTGACTCCTTGTTTATAACTTCAGCACAGCACACGTGTAATCTGGATGACCCAACGCCTATACCAGAGATATGCATAGTGGCAACAAACAACAAAGGAAAGTTGGGGAACGGAAGAAGATAAAATATATATATATGGGACAAGTTGTGAAATTTCGTAACTAAATTTGATATGATTATGAGTAGCAATAATTTATACTCGAAACGTTGTCATCCACTTCGTAATACAGCATCATCCCTATGTAATATTTGAAATAAACGTATCCAATGTGGAATCATATTCTCCTGCACTGTCCAAGTTCTACACTTGCAATAATGATTAGTGTCAAGGTTTCTAAGGAGTCCTTGCAACGTGACACTCATTTACACCTCCATGATTGATGGAATGAAATCATAATATTTAATTCAATTTGAGATTTTCCCGTCTATTGATTTGACCGAAGTGCTCGGTCTCAGGTTGACATGTCGCCTTCTTTTGCAGATACTTCGATGATGTCTGGGTATGTAATTAGAAGTTAACTGGGGTATGGAAGCATCTGCACATGAAGCCGTGATAGAGCGCGACCCCAACCATTGGTAGAAGTTAGAATTCATGAGCCACTGGATCGAGTCCCAGTGGCTGAAAGGTATACGAGCTTGCCTTGTAACCAGAGGTCCTGGGTTCGAATCCCAGTGGGTGCGTACTGTCGATGATTTCCAAACTAGGATGAAACAGCAGCTGTCCAGTACTCCCTGGTTTTCAATGGTTCTCTAACTGATATCAGTCCGTGATCAACTCGTAAAAACATAACTAACCATTACAAACCAAACTACAGAAAATTACAATTACTATTATTATTCGTCATAATTTATGCCCTTCATGCAAAGATTCTCTCAATACTATCGAATTTTTCATTTATACTATCCAGACTTATTATTAGTGATATTATCTCTTTTCTCAATATACGCCTCCACCTGTCTCATTTCACACATTCGTTATTTCATGATGAACCTCTCATTGCAGTCTTACTCTCTCCTCCTCTTTAATACATACCACGTTGTACTAACCACTCCACTCATCTGACACCTTTTATAACCTTGAACTTGTAGTGGACCTAGTAGCTAGGTAAGTATATAAACGCAATTAAAAGGAGAGAACAAGTACTAACAAATACGTATATATAAAATATTCGGTTCACTTAAGTTAATATACACAAAAAAGGGACTGAGTTTATTTGAAGAAAACTATAACAGTCACAAAATACACAAATTATAGACGTACGAAATTATAGGAATGTAATTGTCCTTCTCTTGATTATACAAATTCTCCACTACAACTTAGCGCTGTCAACCGTCGGAAGTCTCCACATAGAGTAAGGCAGATAGGAGCGAAGTTCTCGAAGGGGATGTGTCAACCAGTGCGAGACAGCGTTGGTCAGCAGATGTGCTGGGCGAGCAGCCGGAGAGAGGGCGAACGATTCGTTCCTTGCGCGCGGTTCAAGGTTTTAGGTTGAATTCCTTCTTTTTTCCGTGAACATATAATTTGATATGTTTTCAGGTCGCCACAAACTGACTTGTCAGTTTTTCCTATCCCACACTCTACAAATCTATTATCACTAATCACCATCCTCATTGTCTCCCATTTCAGAATATTTTGTAATCGATTTCAGCCTAGCACATTTGTCACACCAATACGACTATTTAATTATGTTGACACCCCATGGTTATTCTGTTATTCTACGTTAAGAAAAAATGTATCCGCCACATAACTGGCTATCATTATTGTTAATACAGTAAATATTATATTTTAGAATTGTAGGAACATGAAGAGAAGAAATCATTGAAAAGAATATTCTACGTTCAGATTGACTTTTAATTCATGATATGTGAATATTTCACATTATTGCATCATACATTTGTAATGACTAATTTCAAATTGTTATTGTGTATATTTGTCTGTGAGAGTGTATGTTATTTGTCATATGGAAAAGACGTCAGTTCACATGTGATAAACGTGATATACTTATAGAGGTTTTTGTTGTTTTCTCATCTGTCTTGCTTCATGATTGCATGGGTGATAAGTCTATCCCTTCTCTCCACTATTTACTGCATTCGATGTGGTTGAAATGTACAAGGCTTCAGATGTCAACCTTTCTTCATGTGAATGAAAACCTCTTCCTAGAATTTCGACATTGTCGGAATCAATCTTATGTCCGCTGTCTATCGCATGCATTGCTATAGCCGATCTTTTTTCTAGACTTTTTAATTCTACTTCATTTCTAGGTGGACGTTTCATGCATAGTCTATGCTCATTCACTCTGACCTTCACCTGTCTACTATTCCCCCCTATATAGCAATCTACACATTCTGAACATTTTATTCTATAGACACAATTGTTTTGTGATATTTTGTGAACCATATCCTTGACATTCACCAAACATTTCTCTACAAAATTGGAGGGCTTGGAATAGAATTTAATATTATCTGAATCAAATAGTCTTTGAAGTTGTTCAGCTGTGTCCTTTCGATAAGTACTGGCCATCGTCGATAGCCAAGTTTGTTAACATTTTTGTTTTCCCTTCGGCACCCTATTTTTGGTAATGTTATTTAGTAGCCTTTCCGGATAACCATTTCCAATCAAAATGCGTTTTATATTGGATATCTCGTTCCACATATCGTCATTATCTGTTATAATGATTATAGCTCTGTTAACGAGATTTAAAGCTATTGAACCTTCAATTCCTATTGGATAATCTGATTGGAAATTCAAATACTTGTTGGAATGTGTCGGTTTTCTGTATATTGTAAACTTTTAGTTTCTCGTCAGTTTGTCTTTTTACAAAACAATCCAGAACGTTTCGAGTTCCCTCATCCCATTCTACTTCATTAGTACACTCTGTATATTCAGAGATTAAGTAGATGTGTGTTGGGATGTTTTCTTTTTCAGCTTTCTTTCCAAAATTAGGCATTATACAGTCCCCTTAAATATGTCCAAGTTCACTTCTAACGGTTTGAAAAATTTGGGTATTGGATATATGATATTCATTATAATCGAGGTTTCTGTATTTCCAATGAATGAAAAACAAAACGATGTTGCTGATTTTACTGACGTTTCGCTATCTAATGCTAATAGCCTTATCAAAGCAATATTATTAAACTGGAATTTACAAAATCGCAGCATATATATAACAAAGAGTTAAGGGGTGAGAAAATAGACTACTTAGGTCAGGTTAAAGGGACATATTGAAAGTCAAAATAGCAATGAAGATAACTAAACCAAATAACAAAGGTAATAGTAGACATTTGTAAAAGAAAGTGATGTTCCTTTTTTATATAAACCTCTGTTATGCTAATTTAGATTAATTTCCCTGAAGAAGTTCGGACCAGATTACCGAACGAAACGTTGGGATTACTCATTTCAATCTCGCTGAGATTTTACAAATATAATTTTTTACAAATGTCTACTTCTCACTCGGTGCCCAAATATTTTAGAAATATTCTGTTAAATCCTGACGACAGTTCATTTGAAAGGTAATAGTACGTCTGTTATGATATCCAAATAAAGTTCACTACCTTGATCATCGTTCGTCTGTCTGGGGTCAGTTTTCGTTGTCAAGTTGGTCAATTGATAAAGATAACAAAATCAAGTGTGGGTTGTTGGATTTGATCAGTGTGTAAAATCATAAAAGTAGTGTGGGTTTGTTTACATAGTGAACTTGCTTATCACATTCGTGTTGATTTTGTCACTTCATGGGGGAGGGAGGTGTTGTAGCCAGGTCAGATTCTGTTTTAGTCCATCATTCCTATTCAGGCAATTTGGATTCCACTTGATATGAAGTGCTTCAAGTATACCTTACAAAATCCTATCTGAACATACATTTTACAGTGGTCTCAGTTTGTAGCTAGAGCGTATAAGCAACATAATACCGAAAAACCGATGTAAGTAGACAGTTATAAAGTAGTAAAAGAGTAAATATCTACATAATAATTGGACAAGGGAGTGAGTAGAGTTCAGATTTGTTTGGGTAACAATGATGTACTAGAGATAGAATACAAGATAGAACAACACAATGAATTTGTACTTATTATGGAGGAGAGTTCGGGAGGGTAGGAGTGAATAGTGAAGTAAACTTAAAACATAGATCAAATAATTTAATTTAGTAGATTTGGTACCTTAATATTGAGTTCAACTCAGTGAGTGAAAATCTAAACCAAGACTGAGTGGAGTGTTTTGCAACAGAACAAAATCCAAAACCACACAAACAAAACAATTATGGTCACCAAGGTAGTGAGATATAAGTCGCACTCTGTATGGACCACTTGGGTAGAAGTCTTTTAATGACAAAGGCTTTTGCATGGTCGGCGAGAGTCCTAACCGCTGTGCCTGACTTATTTCAGCTATAGTGTGTCTCGTGTCAGTCAATTCGGTTTCTGGAGATTGCACTTGAGAATAACTTGCTGCCTTGAAAAAACGGAGACTTTTTTGGAAATGTTCAGCGAATCTAGTAGACACTCTCCTTTCAGTTCTTCCAATATACTTGCTGCCGCAAATGCATGCAGATATGATGAGTATATTTATCTACCTTCGACTGAGTTAACGAGCATACTCTTGTTAAAATCTAAGTAGTCAGAGGGAATTTAGTGAACAGGTCGAATTTCTTTTTTTTCTTCACCTTCCAAAACGAGCATAGGGTATACAAGCTTTGAAACTTCAATAAGGATGTTGTCGCTTTTTCAGGGTAGTTAGCTTCTCTCCTGATTGCTCCTCTTTCCTGGATTCAGTAAATGCGTTGAACGCAAATCAAACTTGAACCACTTGCTTGTCTGCAAAGTGTCTTACCATTGAACCATCGACTGGAGCGATGGATGACGCCGCTACAGTGCCGCTACAGCATCACATCATGAGACTGTTGGCAGTTCTACTCTACTCTGCCAACGTCAGATTAGCCAATAAGAAATACATCACTAGACTTTCTGTAGTGTGAATCGTTTTCTTTAAGTTGAAACAAGATACTTTCTAGCATTTATAAGAAATTGTGACATTCTCATACATACTGAGACTTTGAATCAATTAACCCAAAATCAATAATGTTGTGTTTTTAATCAGATATTTATGTAATCAAGAGAATAATAGTAAACTTGAACGAATTAAGGACACATTTAAGCAGAATAATATATATCTATTTTATAATTTGTCAATCACCATATAATAATAATAATCAATCATGAGGTCAGTTGCATAGGTTACTCTGTTAGACTGCGGTCACTTAAGTTATCAGAATAGAGACGTTTAGTGAAATTCAGAATGACTGAACTTCCTAAGTGAAACGTGCATGTAATCACATGATAGATTGGAAAAGGGTAGAAGTATTGAAAAGACGTTAATCACTGTATCACTGTGTATCACATTATATTAAATTATTGAATATATATATATATATATACATGTATATATATATATATATGTATAGATATATTCTACCATACGTTGCCCAATTTCATTATTTTTTGACATCAAAAGAATGGGAATTTTCAAAAGGACGATAAGAATTCATTTTAACTAGAAATAGTATTTAGACAAAGCAATAAGAAGGCGTAATTTGTCTGAATCTGTCTGTCTGTCTGGATTCAACATAGAACTTGGCACCGAAGTGCAGCAGTTCGAGTTGCCACGTTCCAAATAGCACACAAAGGTAGACAAGAAGATGAGTGATGAAGAGAATCAATAGAGTTTTGACAAGTATAAGGGTGAAACAGAATGAGTAATGGTAGAAAGGAATATGAAAGATTACAGAGACTGAATACATCTGCGTAAGCCATTGACAACGATTTTGAGCCATGTCACCTATTGTCTCCAGCCATTGATTCTCAGAGTCCCGAGGGGCCCCAACCCGGAAGTCTGCATCTCCCTACCTGACTCAGTTTAACTGTCACGGATTTCATGGATTGATGAGGCCATGTTTTTGTTTGGCCACCACTTACTCTTTTCCAACCAACCTGCACCTATATCAGCTAGTAATGCTCGTTGGGAGGGGGAGGCGATGGTTAGGCATGCGCAGCACGTGACCTAGCCATCTCAATCTATGTAACTTTATAGCCTCTTCGATTGATTTTCCCTCTTTGCCCAACACTCTACGCCTAACGTCAACATTACTTACCTTATTATACCACCTAACGTGAGAAAGAGATCGTAGACATCTATGATCAAAAACAGTCAACCTTTTCATGTCTTCAACTCGTATTGGTCATGTTTCAGAGCCATGTAGGAGGACGGAGCGAACTGCTGAGCAGTACACACGTCCCTTGGTTGATAGTCGGATGTCACGCCTACACCAGAGATGGTGTAAGTTAGCGAAAGCAGCCTGAGCTTTTTGGATCCGTGCTGAGATTTCGTCACCAATCAATCCGTTGGTGTTGATACAACTTCCCAAATAGGTGAAGTGGTCAACATGTTCTATCACTTCACTCCCTATCACTAAGCTAGAAGTTGACGTAGTCCAGTCCTGTAGCAGCATCTTACACTTTACAGGGGCGAATCGCATGCCAAACATACGAAGATTGCTGCTCAAGGTGTTCAGAAGACTCTGCATTTTGTCAGCATCCTCCCCTAACAGGACTATATCATCTGCATATGCACCCTTTACCTGGCCTAAAGCCTGCTTGATTTTCCCTCAGTCAATTCGTCTGAATCGTGTAATGTTGTATTTGTGCGACACATTTCGAATAATCTGATCACACACGAACTAACTAATTTTTATAGTTGGCTGCCTGTCTCCAGGAAAAGGAACATAACTCATTCGTTCTGCTTTAAGATAAGTAATATTTGCAGTTATGATTGCGTTGACTCAGAACTTGACTTCCTAAAAGCCACGCTCGCAGAAAACGGCTACCCGAACCGATTTATTGACAGAAACCTGAAAGGTAAGAAGTCTAAACTGGTCACCGACTCACCTGTAAAGGAAATCATATTCATGAACTCGAAATTAAAAAGTGATCAAGCTGCATGATATGCGCCAAACAACATCTCTCTAAATCAGTCATTGAGACGTTCTTTGCAGCAAAATTACAAGTGACATTGACCAGCCGCAAGTTATTCTCCGTCTGGACACCTCCATGTGTATGTATCAGTTCACTTGCTCTTGTCGAGCAAGGTATACTCTCCTTAGCCAGTGAACACTTTCCACATGGATATGAGAACATATCCCAGCAGCATGGTTTTACAAGAGAAAAAGGAAGTGTGTGAGAAGCTCTATTCTACAACACTTGATCGACTCCTGTCACTCCACATCAACCATGATCATAATTTTAAGATCATCTACCTAATCCATGCTAACTTGTTGGCCGCGTTTTTTCGTTCCAGACTTCTAAAGACAGAGGAGGCCTTGACAATTCATGACTTTAAGCCAGACCTATGTGTACAAAAGAAGTATCGACAATCCCTATTTCTGACTTGGCCGTAGAGGGATAGACATTTATTATATGTATTTTGTTTATTTAGTTATTCTATGTACCTTAGTAGAACACTAAAGCCCTGATGGAACCAGGAAGCGGCGAGTTGGTCGTCAGTGCAAGGGTGACTTGGAGGAGGTGATGGAAGAGGAATGAGTGAAGACTCTAGCAGAGAACCAACGCAATGGAGACGACAGCTGCCTTCCCTTATTACTACGATTATTATTATTATCTTTATTACTACTCTCAGTCTGAATTGTTTCCCCTTGTCCCACTTGTCATTCTAAATCCAAAATTATTATTTTTTTTTTATTTTTACAATACTGAATCCTATCGTATCAAATTTCACACCATGTTACGTAACATTTTATATTAGCCTACCAATGCTATAATTATTTACCCCTTTCCAACATCTATACACCTTATGAATTATTCTATATGTGACAAGAATTGTAAGAGACTTTATATCGACCTCGGTAACAAAAGAAATATTAGAATTAAAATCCAAGTGTAACAGTATAAAAATAAAGTAATCATTTATACAAACTAATAGTTACTTGGAAGCTAACTGGTGGATGCTGACTAGCAGCGGAATCCAGGATAACGCGCATTTCGTCCTATTTGGGACTCGTCACTGCATGTACTTGCATTCCGCAGTGAGTAGTGATTATGTTCCCACCGTGGCTAGAACCCAGTGCCCATTGTTTCAAACACCAAAAGCGTTATCCACTAGAACACTTAGGCCACGAAAGCCACCTCTTGTGCAACGGGTCATATTAATTATTTAATTCAATTTTAGATTACACCATCGATTGATTGGACTGCTAGTCTCCATCTAACAAAGTTTACCATGGAAGGTTTAGTGTGATAACGAATTGTTTTTTGAGCGTATAAAAGCGGCTCAAACTGCGTAATTGCCAGCTAGGGCTTGCACAAACTTTAGGATGCACCACAAACACGTTGTATAGATAGGTTTAGAAGACTTGTATGTGTGAATATTATATCTTATCTCTACAATATATTTCACAATATAGGAGCTAGGTCACCTGTTCTCAACACTACTGGGTTCTCGGAATTCCATTTGTTTCTGACGCTATTTAGGATTACGCTCTAATGCCAGCCTTTATTTGCAGACGTCGATGAGTCCTCCATACATATGTTTGGCCAAATTTAAATTAAAACTGATAAATACAGTGGGATGTGACATCATTTATTCTCGTGTTCTAAGGGATTAGATAAGACCTAGATTTCGCGGATGATTTATGTTTAATGTCACACAAAATGGAAGAATTACAAGCGAAAACCGACAAACTGGTCGAAGAAGCAGCAAAGACAGGACTCCAGATGAACATAGACAAGATGGAGGTTATGAAAATAACCAACCAACCACAACAACAGCAACATCCAGTGCCTTCATTCACTTCATTCACTTATCTAGGGAGCATTGACTCAACTACAGGAGGAACGGACGACGATGTCAAATCGAGAATCGGGAAGGCGAGAAACACATTCATCAACCTGAAACCAATCTGGAAATCTTCGTCACTCAGTATCAACAACAAAATTCGGATTTTCAATACAAACGTCAAGTCAGTCTTCTCTTCTATACGGATCAGAAACTTGGCAGCGGGTCACAAAGAATATTTCCAACAGCCTGTTGCACACCTTTATCAACAACTGTCTTCGCTCTATACTGAAGATCAGATGGCCACCAGAAAGAAGAACCAACAAGAAACTATGGGAACAAACAAATCAAGAACCAATCGCCCAACAAATATGCAGGAAAAAGTGGAGATGGATTGGACACTCACTCGCCGAGGAGGCCGCTGGGTGACATCGCGCGTCAGGCCAGTGCTCGAGTGGAACCCGAAAGGGAAGCGGCGAGTGGGACGTCGAAGTGGGACATGGAGGAGATCGTGTGGAGGGGAGTTGAAACAGTATGGACTAACATGTATTCAAGTGAAAAGTACAGCATAATACAGAAGCATGTGGAGACGTGTAGTTGGAGCCCTTTGTTCCACTAGGAACCCAATGGGACAATAATACAATAATAAGGGATTAGATGGATATATCGGCTTTACATTCTGAATTATTCTGGCCTTAGCTACATAAAAAGTCTTTTTTTAAACAACAGCGTTCAGGCTTTGTCGAGTTAACAAGCTGCTATGATCACCCATTTAGGGAAGCTTTCTTAGTGACAAGCTGGAGAGTGGGTCTTGATGTTCCACTAACCAATTTTTATCTCCTTATGAACATACATATGTCCAAAAGAAGTTCACTTTAAACAGTATGAAAAAAGTTGGGCATTGGGTATATGATATTCATTATAATAAAGGTTTTTGTATTTCCCAATGAATGAAAAACAAAACGATGTTGCTGATTTGACTGACGTTTCGCTATCTAATGCTAATAGCTTTATCAAAGCAGCATTATTAAACGGCAATTTACAAAATCTCAGCATATATGTAACAAACAGTTAGGGGGTGAGAAAATAGACTCAGGTCAAGCTAAAGGGACATATTGAAAGTTAAAATAGCAATGAAGATCACTCAACCAAATAACAAAGGTAATAGTACATCTGTTATGGTATCAAAATAAAGTTTACTAACTTGATCATCGTTCGTCTGTCTGGGGTTATTTTCCGTTGTCAAGTTGGTCAATTGGTAAAGATAACAAAATCAAGTGTGGATTGTTGGATTTGATAAGTGTGTAAAATTATAAAGGCAGTGTGTGTTTACATAGTGAACTCGCATATCACATTCGTGTTGATTTTGTCACTTGATGGAGGAGTGGAGGTGTTGCAACCAGGTCAGATTCTGTTTTAGTCCATCATTCCTATTCAGGCAATTTGGATTCCACTTGATATGAAGTGCTTCTGATATTAGACGTTCGTTGTGATTTCTGAAGTTTTTCTGGATTGTGATTTCGATATTGTCAAAATAAATTTTGTGGCCTGATTCTATAGTGTGTAGACCTATGGCTGATGATTTTTCAAGTTTTCCCAGTTCAACCGGATTTCTCAGTGGTCAAACAGATGCTCTACGGTGTTCATTTCTTCTGACTTTGATTTCTCGAGATGTTTGTCCGATGTATATCGCATCACATTCCAGGCATTTCATTGTATAGACACAATTAGATAGAGAATCTTTAGGGATTTGGTCTTTTATATGGACAAGGTTGTTTCATAGTGTGTCTAATGTCGAGCTGATTGAGTACTCTTCTGATATCGTCTGACGTCTCTGCTCTATATTGAATGACGACTGTCGAGGTCCATGTTTTCGGAATGCGTTTTCGGCCAAACATGATGTCTGTGTTGATTTTGTTGATGAAGTTCCATGGGTAGTTGTTTTGCTTGAGAATCTGAGTAATGTTTGGTATTTCTTCTTCTTTTTCTTTCTCATCCGTTATCAGCGGGTGTGCCCGTCTAAGAAGACTTGAAACAACTGATATCTTTGCGCTGATCTAGTGTGATGATCCGAAGTCTAAATATTTGTTGTTGAAGTGTGTTTTTATCTTGAATATAGATATACTAATGTGTCTGTTTCCCCTCCACTTAAGCAGACAGTCTAGAAATGGTACTTCACCGACGCCTGAATCTGCCTGATTCCGAAGTAAATTAGATTATGGGAGATAGATTGTTTTTTTCCCCAGGAATGAACTGTATAGATCTCGTTTTAGCACTAAAAAAGTATCATTTTGATATATAATATGATATCATAACAGACATACTATTGCAGGTAAATGAAGTTTACCTATATTCGGAATGATATTGTAAATTACAATTACAGAAAAAATATATACGAGTTTCTGGTATGAAAACCGAATTGAGGATTTTAAGTTTTTGAGGTTTGATAATATAACTGTATATATGCAAAAATGTTAATAGCTTCGAAACGAACCAAAATGTTTAGAAAGTTGTGCAAAATGTAACAATAAAAGCAGAAAAATTATTATTAGAATAATAATGAGGTTGTAATTGTAAAGAGTTACAGAATAGATTTATATCTTAACATACAGTTAATAGTATAGTAATAAGGTAGTATGGAAATGAATTGGGTAAACATTCAGTTACCTCTATTTCCATGAAAGCTGGTTGTACAAGTGGAATTGTACAAGAAGAGATGGCTGTGCCAGAGAAGAGTGCAGCAGTAGCTGCTGCTGCTGATACGGTTGAAAGTGAACGTCCGTCAGTATGTTGTTGTTGTTGCTGGGGTGTTGTTACTCGGCGTTGAGAAGTAACTTGAATTGATGTTCGCTGAGGTTGGAGAGTAGAAGTTGGTTGATTGATAGCGATTCCAACAAGAGCAGTTGGCACAAGCTGTGGTAAACCAGTGGTTTGAATCAGCTGACCGTTAGGACCAACAGTCATGACTTTTAATGGAGCTCCTGGTGCCAGAGTGATAAACTGGGGAGTAGCATAGGAGCATGCAGCTACAGTATCAGGTTGACCACTGACAGGGACGTCAGTTGCCATCATTGTTGGTTGTTGCTGATGCTGTTGGATATAAGTTGGCTGTTGAGCTGGTTGTAACTGATGAGCTTGTGCTTGAATCTGTTGTTGTTGAGGTGATTGGGTAAAGTGTTGTAATTGAACAGTTGTAGGACCGGCTTCAGTAAATGGAATTGTAGACCATTGTAAGAGTGTTTGCACACCTGTAGACAATGCTGAAGCTTGCGGACAGAGAACTGGAATTGAGGTGTTGCATAACAGACAGCTGCTATAGCTTCTTGAGTATCAGGGTGAATTGGGATAGCAGTCGCTGTTCCGCCAGGTCCGGAGGTACATTTAGCAGAAATATCAGTAATTATACATCCAAATGTTATGAAGTTATAAAAGTTAATGCGACGGCAAAGATGATTTACTCCACTGTGTATACTTCGAAATGATGTAGTCCATCAATCAGCTATGTCGGGCTCGCCAATTTGTTGTGCTGCTGAATTTTTGACTGAGCTAAAGTACACGTATATTCTAGTACTTCCTCGCGTTTATATTTGTGTGCTAACGTTGCGATTACTCGGCATCCGCAACGTAATTAAAAAGGCACTTGCGAAGGAATACGACAGTGTATTATTGCAGCAATCAAAATTCAAAAATCGAGCGAGTACAAAAGTATCAATTGTTCACATGCAAGATTTAGAGTAATAAACAAATCAAAGTACAATTACATAGTGAAAGTATACTGCGATGATGAGTAATAAAACGGGTCACTACACTATTACCTTTGTTATTTGGTTTCGTGATCTTCATTGCTATTTTTACTTTCAATATGTCCCTTTAACTTGACCTAAGTCTATTTGCTCACCCCCTAACTTTTTGTTATATATATGCTGAGATTGTGTAAATTCCGGTTTAGTAATACTTTGATAAAACTATTAGCATTAGATAGCGAAACGTCAGTAAAAACAATATCGTTTTGTTTTTCATTCATTGGGAAATACAAAAACCTTTATTATAATCCTTCTGAACTTGTCTAGATAATTATTATCAACCAAAGTTTGCGTTAACTTTCTTTCTTCCACATCAAGTGTGTCTTTGGTGCATATTCGTTAGATTGCACTGAAGCGGCACCTTACTAAAGCTCTTTTGTACCGAACAAAGCAGAAACTGTGATAATCAATTGGTAAAATAGGTTATTGGCAGAACAGATTGCACACATCTACAAAAAAATTTTCACAATAGCAAGAAGATAAAGATGACAGATGTATAGAAGATAAAATTGACCAGATAAAAGTATCAAAACGTACATAACTTTGTATTTTAAACATAAACTCCAGGGTAATGATAGATTTATAACTGTTGATAAAATCACTGGTTGGTAGTATGAGATGAGAAATTTCCCACTTATGACTATCTTAAAAAAGAACAGTTCTTTTAATACTAGACAGGTAGACAGACGGTCATGGTAGTTGGATACTGTTGTTTTACTGAGGTGTTCAATATATATATATATTTAAAAAGGCTATCATTCTACTTGAAAGGAAGCTGCAGAGAGAGACAGTTTTATTCTCCCCACTATCGTGTACTCCAGTTTCGCATACTAGATTTCCCATTTTTGTCAGTGAACTTCCCATGGAAAACAAATGTCATAAATATCTACTATGGAGAAATACCTGCGAATTAACTTTCACTCGTGTTTTACATCAGAGATTTGTTCACTGGAAGAAATCATAAAGGTTTCTATTTATCTTTAATTTTTAGGTGACGAAATAAGTTTTGGGATTATTATTATTGTTTCCTTTAATTCCTACAGGAACATAGGGCTTCAGCCGTGTGTCTCCATTGCCTTCGGTTCTCTGCAAAAGTCTTCACTTGGCTCCAAGTCTGCCCACATGTTTTCATCTCCTCTTCACATGACCTCCTCCAAGTCACCCCACCTTTGCACTGACGACCAACTCGCCGCTTCCCTTTCGGGTTCCACTCGAGCAATGGCTTGTCTAGTGATGTCACTTGATGCATTGTTTCCTCAGAGTATGGCCAGCCAATCCATCTCCATTTCCTCTTGCCCATTTGTTTCACAATCGGTTCCTGCTGGGTTGGTTCGCTCATTGCCAGAGATCTCTGTTGCCGATCATTTCCGGCTGGCCATCTGATCTTGAATGGTATTGAGCGAAGACAGCTGTTAATGAATGTCTGTAGTTTGTTTGAGATGCTCTTTATGACACGCAGTGCAAGTCTCTGAACCGTTTGTTAAGTAGCACTGACTTCATATTGGAGCTGAAAATCCGGATGTTATTTTTGATGGTGAGTGCTGTTGACCTCCACATAGACTTTAGAGTAGTGAAAGCGTTTCTTGCTTTTCCGATTCTTGCTTTGATATCCTCGTCAGTTCCGTCCGTCTGTAGTTGAAACGATGCTTCCCAGATAGGTAGGTGGAGGAGGTTGTTTCTTTCACGTTCCTCCCATTTATGCTTATCGTTGTCTGTTGTTGTTGTTCTTGTCCGGGAATCTTCATAACCTTTGTCTTCTCTATGTTCACCTGAAGTCCTATCTTCTCTGGATGCTTCTTCTACCAACTTTTTGGTTTTCGCTTGCATGTCTTCTAGTTTGTGAGAAATCAGACATGTATCATCTGCGAAGTTCAGATCCTACAAGTTTTTTGTGTGAGTCTATTTAATGCCTGTTTCCTCATTACTCACTGTTTGTCGCATTATCCAATCTAATGCAATCAGGAAAATCATTGGCGATAGTAGGCAGCCAGCCAGCTTGTCTTACTTCTGTCTTCACTTCGAAGTATTCCGTAAGTTTCCCGTTGTGGATTACTTTGCATGCAGCATTGTCGTACAACTGTTGGGTGAGATGTATAATTGTCGCTGGCACCTCGTAGTAGCGAAGTAGTTGCCAAATCACCTCTCGATCGACGCTGCGCTATCGAAGGCCTTTTCAAAGTCGATGAAGTTGAGATAGAGAGGTGACTGCCTTTCCAAGCTTTGGGATACACAACATCAACTCCAGCAAATGTCTGCGGTGACTGTTAGTACAAACATTCGGCTTGATGAGCAAACCGGGTAATGATTTATCACTATAACCCCAGGAAATCGATCCGGTAGCCAGTCTTTGGAATTGCTATTAAGTGTGGTTTATAAAGATTCGATAAACTTCAAGTTGAGTACATTGCATTCATGAATGAAATATTATTATTATTTTATGACTATTTTCTTAGGCTGCTAGTGGAATATAGGGCTTTTCTGCAGTTGTCTTTGGCTAGCCCCATGGTAGCCCATAACCTTTCATCCCCTTCCCCATGTCATTTCTGAAACTAGACCCAACTTCTCGTTTCTTGTTCGTCTTCCACTCGACAGATGGACTGGCATTTGATGTTACCTGATGACTTCTTTAGTATGTGTCCAATCCATACACATTTTCTTGGGCATATTTGTTGAGTAATAGATCCTTCATTGGTCCGTTTCCACAGCTTCTTGCTGATAATTCTTTCCGATGTGCCATTTGATCTTTAGTATGGAGCTGTTGATAAAAGTGTGCAGCCTTATAGAATCACTTTTCGTGACGCCACCTCCAAGCTTCTGACTTATATACAGAAAATGATGAAATATATACAACACAAATTACTGAAAGCGAAAATAGGAATGCACAACAAAATGTGCATTTCGTCTTCAATAATTCATATGAAAATGACAAGTGGATGTAATGGTTACGGATTCAACATTACGCCCAATCTTAGCTGACTTCTACCTCTGGAGATTATAAGACATCATCAAGGAATTGGATATGTATTACCGTTATGTTGATGATACATTTATCTGAGTTGATGGGAATGCAAACATAGACCAATTGTTGAGGAAATTCAACGATATCCACCTTTCGCTGGCTTTTACTTGTGAAGAAGAGCAGGATAGTAAACCACATTTTATGGACACCTTGCTAAATAGGCGAGAAGATAAGTCACCTGAGAGAAGAGTGTATAGAAAAAGCACATTCACACAGAACACATATACCTCCTTAGTTTCGTTCCCATTAGGCATAAAAGATATACTATTAAATGTCTTACGAGCAGAGTAAGAAAGATATGTACGGATGGCCACTTACAAAAGGAATTTGAATGTATTCACGATTCCATGACAGAGATAGGCTATCCGATTAGCCTAATGAATAAGCAAATGAAAACATTGGAGAGAAACCCTGAGACCATGACTGCATGGAAAAAACCTCTGTTTATTAAGTCAAAATTTAATGGTGACTTGTCAAGTGAGATTCGATTCCAGAGACTTTCCAGGAGTAAACGAAGAACGTCTTACGCAGCAAACGTATGCTTACCATTCTGTAGCCGACGAATGGCTGGGACGAAAACGAAGAATAAACCGGTGTACACCGATGTACATTTATCAATTCAACTGTACCTGCGGTGGCAGTCATGACGCGAATACTACCAGACAGTTTAGCCAAATTTTTTA